>BMAO01017233.1:0-238367 GCA_019973975.1 Trichonephila clavata
TTCTCTATTTTTTCTGAATTTTTTAAAATACTGTTAAAATTGATGCGTTTTTATGAAAATTATTTCTAAATCGTTGGGTATGAATTACTTTTCGTGTTATTAAATCGATATTCTACACTAATTAACTTCAAGCCTTTCTCTTTTAGATCCATTCATTTAAAAAATAAAATTCCCAAAACTTTTTTTTAAAGAATTTTTAAAAAGTAGTACCAATTTTTACTTCATGCGGAGTGATATCGTGTAGCTCGGAGTTAGAATCAACGGATTACGATTTTTTCATTTCTGCTAATTTTTTCCACATAAATTAATTGTACTGATAAATACTTATTCTAACATCTCATCCTCTGTTATTTTTATGTACTTTTCATTTTTTTTTGTTTAAATATGCCATCCTTTAAGCAGCATATCCAAGATCACTCGATTAAATTTTTTGATTCACTCAATAGCTCTGATAATATTAATATGCAAAACCTTGAAAATTATACAGCCAATATTAAGAGGAAGCGACCCCTCCTGGAATCGTACAATCCTCCATAACTTAAATTTCTCTTTTTATTTGCTAAATTCAATTGTCTTAACTATTTTTGATCCACTTTTATTTATTGCATTCAATGTTAACTGCTCTTGTGGCGGAGTGCTCAGAGCTCCCGCTACACTCAAGACTGTAATTGCAGCACTGGCGTGGGCGGTCAATGCGAAGGAAGGTGTCCGCCTCGCAGAAACCCGCTGGTCGTTTTTTTCATACTTGTCTTAAATTTTTTCTCCTACTGGACATTGGGTCGCCACACATCATTACACACAAAAGGAAATATTCTGAAATATATTTTCTATCACATGTATTATTTTATTTTTGAATTTTATACTGTGAATATATAAATAAAGGCTTATGAACATTTTAAATCAATTTTATCATAAAATAAGTAATATGTTAGTTTTGTATAAAAAAAACTTTTTTTTTTCAGATACGTGTTTAAATAATTTAATTAACACAGTGTCGAATGAAAAACTAAAATTAAAATAAAAAAATTAAATGTTTTTATCAGATAGTATTATTTTCTTTTTAAATGATTTTTTTCAGTGAATGTGTACTTATAACTAGGTTTTTCACATAGTGTTTTTCTTAGCACATACATATGTTTAATCAAACATCCAAACGTTTCAAGAGCTATCTGTAGAATTTTTTTTATTATTATTTATAGATAATGTGGATTTAAATTAATATATTTTTTTAAATCAAATGAATATTTCTATTATTTCCTTATTAAATTAATTATTTGTTAGTAAAAAGTATATCGCCTATTATTTTGGATAAAAATACCTTTTCTAGAGACATTTTTAAGCTAACTGTATGTAGCGATTGACTGATTAATGAAAACCTGAAAATTATTTTATTATTTTAGATTCCTAAAAATTATCTATTATTAAAAAATGATGACTTTATTTTTTACTCAAGCATCAAAATAGTTTTCTTTTTATTGTTTAAATTTATTATTTTTTTACTAAAGCAATACTGTTTTTGATATGGCATGAATAGAAACTTGAATATAAATCTTATATCTGAGGGGAGAGTCAGGCAGAAAATAGTTCTACACTCAAAAAAGCCACTGTAACAGCGTGCTGTAGAAAGAGAACTGAAACCTGTTCGACATTAGTAAGATCTGAAAAATATTTTTTTTTCGAAAAAGGGAATTGTAGTGACGTTAATATAAAGGAATCACACACATACCAGGAACATTGATAAAGGAAGGTGAATTTCCATGGCAGTATGTTATGCATTCGAAACAAATTTTAATAAAACACTCAAAATACTTAAAACAATCATTAAATAATTTCTTCTTTTATAAAGATAATTGCATGAAACATTTTTCCCGTGTGTCGAATATTTCAAAAAATCCTCACAATTTTACTTCAATATTTAAAATAGTAGTAAAATTTTGAAATTTGAAAAATTTCTACTTTTCTGTCTTTTTTCAACATACAACTATCTTTAAAGAGGCTACATTTTCGTTTCCAGGGACTAAAAAATTGCAACGAAAGAACTGAAAACTGAGTGAGTGATTTTTAAATTCGCACTGTTCGCCTATTCGAGGGTTATTGGCGATGGACCTCGAAATTTTCAACTATGGTCAAGTGACGAGGACGACACCTGAGCTTTCACCCATCTCTAATAATTAGAACACCTCACCAACGCAAGAACAAATTTAGAAAAAGGGAGTTTTAATGACATAGTTAAAGAAATCAATCTCATCGCGCACATAAGAGCTATCGGCCTGAGGGAAACACGAAATTTCCATGGGGAAGAAGTTATTCACTCGGTAAAAGCCCGTGCAACACCGGGCTAAGCGGAGAGGAAAGAAACAAAGAAATCAAAGTAATTTCGAAAAATAATACTTGAAGTGTTGAATTTGTGAAGAGAAGGGAAAATGTTAAGCGGCAAAGCCATGACAAGCACTCACGGGTCATGCACTCACATCGTACGCGTCAAAACCACACAAAAGTGTTGGCGTCAGAAAGAAATGAGGAAATTAACATGGGGATTAAGTTATACTCTCGGTATAACTTAAACCCCATGTTAATTTCAAATATGCACATATGTATGCACTCGGTAAAAGCCCGTGCAACGCCGGGCCATGAAAGCTAGTCTTACACTATTAAAATTCGAAGGTAAACAAATGTATCTATCTATGTATGTATGTGCGTCTATCTTCTCACGAACAGCACCACGCAGAAAGTCGCGGAAGGCACCAAAAGATCGGGAATTTTCCGGGGAAGCCGTATTGCCCATTTATATTCCGATATTGTAATTAGTTAAAAATATATTAATTAAAATCCTTTAAACGCCTAATTGTTTTACTCCTGCCGGTTGTTTACTTGGAGGAACTTCCCTTCCGTTTCAGCCGAGCGGTAATCTTACGTTTTCCACCATATTAAAATTGTCATCTAATTTTCGGTGTCGAAATGAGACAAAAAATAATTACAGAATCGGAAAGATTATTTATTTCGCCACGAGACGGTATAATATTTTTTGTAAAATAATGATATTTTCTATTTTTTTCGAATTTTTTGAAATAGTGTTAAAACTGATGCGTTTTTATGAAAATTATTTCTAAATCGTTGGGTATGAATTACTTTTCGTGTTATTAAATCGATATTCTACAATAATTAACTTCAAGCCTTTCTCTTTTAGATCCATTCATTTAAAAAATAAAATTCCCAAAACTTTTTTTTAAAAGAATTTTTAAAAAGTAGTCTTAATTTTTACTTCACATTGAATAACTTCGTCATTTATGAAGATAATCTCACAAAACCTTTTTTCTGTGTGTACAGTAAGATTATCCGTAACATATACGAAGATTGAAAAAATTGCTTCAAAATTACAGATTTTAAAAATAAAATTGTGATTTTCGTAAACTTATGTTTTTCTGAGAAATAAATTAAAAAGTAGTTATTTGTACATTTTTTATTTCAAAGTACGTTATTTTTATATATTTGGTGATGTTTGAGAGCATTAACGTAAAAATTATGCCCTTAAAATGAAGGTAATGATTTTTAAAGTAATTTAAAATACGCGATTTTACATTTAGCCAAACATTGGCGTCGAAAATTAGCTTTGCGCCAAAGACATTTGACCTGTTTCGCCTTCGACCGCATCTAACTCAAGGGTTACACTAAAAAAATTCTGCCTTAAACAGGGGGAAATCAGAAACTTTGGCGAGTGAAAAAAAAATGCGAGTGAAAGAATTATTTTTTTGTCAATTTTCTTTATATAATTTTCAAAACTAAATAACTATATATGTCAGATTAGAATGATAAAATGCATTCAATGCATTTCTGAGATTCATTTAAAATATTTATCAGTATCGAAATTTTTGTTCTCTTTCATAAATCTTATAGTTTACTTTAAAATAATGCCTAAAATATATTTCTTTTTTTGACATATAGTTTCATAATAAAATCGAAAAACTTGCCCATTTCGAAATTTTTTTTTGGAAATAGTCAGTTAAATAGGTATAAATTCCTTTGAAAAAAAAAGCTATGTTCGTATTATATATTCTTTATTATTAATTGCTTTTTTTTAAATATCAAAAATCAATAAATTTTTGCAATACATTTAAAAGAAATCTTCAATCGAAATCTTTCAATCGTTATGTGAATATCCTGTGGATTACCTCAATTAAAAATTAAATTCAATTTGAACCTCCCATTCATTAGCATTGCCTATTTTCACTTCTGCTGAGGGCTGGGTAGCGTGGTTGGCTAGAGCGCCGCTTTCGCCCTTCCGCTAAGTGTCTCATTCGTATTTTCTGGGTTCAAATCTAGAGGATTCCATTTTGTTCATTTCTGCTTATTTTTCCCACCCCATAAATTAATTCTCTCTTCTTCAATGATTGAATTCACTTGCTGCATCCCCACTGATCTGAAATTTACTTCATTTTCAGTGCTGCCATTATGTAAGCAAATGGTATGTCGCAATTAATTGCTAAATGAGCAAATTTAATCAATTTTATTAGAAAATAATTAATAAGTTAGTTTTTTATAATATACTTTTTTTCGCAGATACGTGTTTAAATAATTACAGAATCGGAAAGATCATTTATTTCGCCACGATACGGTATAATTTTTTTTGTAAAATAACAATATTTTCTATTTTTTTCGAATTTTTTAAAATAGTGTTAAAACTGATGCGTTTTTATGAAATGTTTTTCTAAAACGTTCGGTATGAATTACTTTTCGTGATATTAAATCGATATTCTACACTAATTAACTTCATGTCTTTCTCTTTTAGATCCATTCATTTAAAAAATAAAATTCCCAAAACTTTTCTTTTAAAGAATTTTTAAAAAGTAGTCCCAATTTTTACTCCACATTGAATAACTTCGTCATTTACGAAGGTAATCTCACAAAACTTTTTTTCCGTTTGTAAAGTAATATTATCCGTAACATATACGAAGATTGAAAAAATTGCTTCAAAATTACGGATTTTAAAAAACATTTTGTGCTTTTCGATAGCTGATGTTTTTCTGAGAAATAAATTAAAAATTAGTAATTTGTACATTTTTTTATTTCAAAGTACGTTATTTTTGCAAATAGTTCGTGATGTTTGAGAGCATTAACGTAAAAATTATGCCCTTAAAATGAAGGTAATGATTTTTAAAATAATTTAAAATACGCGATTTTACATTTAGCCAAACATTGGCGACGAAAATTAGCTTTGCGTCAAAGACTTTTGACCTGTTTCGCCTTCGACCGCATCTAACTCAAGGGTAACACTAAATAAATTCTGCCTTAAACAGGGGAAAATCAGTAACTTTGGCGAGTAAAAAAAAAATGCGAGGGAAAAAGTTACTTTTTCGTCAATTTATATAATTTTCAAAATTAAATAACTATATATGTCAGATTAAGATGATAAAATGCATTCAATGCATTTCTGAGATTCATTTAAAATATTTATCAGTATCGAAATTTTTGTTCTCTTTCATAAAACTTATAGTTTACTTTAAAATAATGCGTAATTGCATAAAACTTTTTTCCCCCCGTGTCGAATATTTCAAAAAATTCTCACAATTTTACTTCAAGAATTAAAATAGTAGTGAAATTTTTTAATTTGAAAAATTTATACTTTCTGTTCTTTTTTCAGCATACAACTATTTTTAAAAATGCTACAATTTCGTTTCCGGGAAAAAACTATCTTTCTTTAAAGAATTTTATAGAAAAAAAACAACTTTTTTTTTTACAAAACAATGCTGTTTTGCATATTTTATGATTTTTTCTCATATGAATCATTATCGTTGCGTTTATATAAAAATGATTTTTAAAACTTTCAGAATCAGTGATTTAAAAAATAAAAAGCCGAAAACTTTTTTGAACGAAATGTAATAAAACACTCAAAATACTTAAATCAATCATTTAATAATTTCTTCTTTTATAAAGGTAATTGCATGAAACCTTTCGCCCCCGAGTCGAATATTTCAAAAAATCCTCACAATTTAATCCTCCAAGAATTAAAATAGTAGTGAAATTTTGTAATTTAAAAATTTATAATTTCTGTCTTTTTTTCAGCATACAACTATTTTTAAAAAGACTACATTTTCGTTTCCGGGAAATAAAAAATTGCAACGAAAGAATTGGAAAGTGAGTGGGTGATTTTAAAATTCACCCTGTTTGCCTATTCGAAAATTTTTGGTGACGGACCTCGAAATTTTCATCCATTCTCAAGTGACGAGGACGACACCTGAGCTTTCACCCATCTTTAATAACTACCACACCACACCACGCAAGAACAAATTTTGAAAAAGGGAGTTTTAATGACGTAGTTAAAGAAATCACTCACATCGCGCGCATACACACACACAAGTGCTATCGGCCTGATGGAAACACGAAATTTCCATGGGGATGCAATTATTCACTTAGGAAAAGGAAAGAATTGGAAAGTGTGTGGGTGATTTTTAAATTCGCACTGTTTGCCTATTCAAGGGTTTTTGGTGACGGACCTCGAAATTTTCAACCATGCTCAAGTGACGAGAACGACACCTGAGCATTCACCCATCTTTAAGAATTACCACACCACACCAATGCATTAAGAAATTTCGAAAAAGGGAGTTTTTATGACATAGTTAAAGAAATCACTCACATCGCGCGCATACACACACACACACACACACACACACAAGTGCTATCGGCCTGAGGGAAACACAAAATTTCCATGGGGATGAAGTTATTCACTCGGTAAAACGAAAGAATTGGAAAAGTGAGTGGGTGAGTTTTAAATTCGCACTGTTTGCCTAGTCGAGGGTTTTTCGTGACGGACCTCGAAATTTTCAACCATACTCAAGTGACGAGGACGACACATGAGCTTTCACTCATCTTTAATAATTACCACACCACACCGACGCAAAAAAATTTCGAAAAAGGGAGTTTTTATGACATTGTTAAAGAAATCACTCACATCGCAAGCACACACACACACAGAAGTGCTATCGGCCTGAGGCGAACACGAAATTTTTCCATGAGGGTGAAGTTATTCACTCGTTAAAAGCCCGTGCAACGCCGGGCTAAGCGAAGAGGAAAGAAACAAAGAAATCAAAGTAATTTCGGATAATAATATTGGAAGTGCTGAATTTGTGAATTTGAGTGAATATTAACGTCCCACTGTTCAGCTACACGAGGCCTTTTGGGGACGGTCCACGTAATTTTGAACCATGGTCAAGTGACGTGGACGACACCTGAGCTGGCACCCCGTCTCCTAACTACCACACCACACCACGGGAGGACGTTTGAGCTCTCGACATATTTTACGTGCATCCCTCCCGTACACTGCGGGTCTTCAGTGGTACTAGGATCGAGAATTAGTGGTACTAGGTACTAGGATCGAGAATCATCGCAACAAAGCCATGACACGCACTCACGGGACATGCACTCACATCGTACGCGTCAACCCCCACAAAAGTGCTGGCGTTAGAATAAAAGGAGGAAATTAACATGGGGATTAAGTTATACCCTCGGTATAAGCCGTGCAACGCCGGGACATGAAAGCTAGTTCTGTATATTATACGAACGGTATATGCTTCAAATATTTTGTATTAATATACTTTTTTTACTTCAGTCTCTTTTTGTTTAAGTACGTTTTTAAACATTTTATCGTAAGCATTTGTAAAAGTCGACCTTGTAAAAAAATCAAGGAAAAACAAGACTGAAAACCCAAATCAAATGCTTTAGGGGAAAATAAATCTCTCATCTTCACTATAAACAAAAACCACATGTTCATTTCAAGAGCAGTCGTAAAGCACTCAATTCGGAAACATTCCTTTCCCCATATGTTTATAAAACAAAAACCACGTGTAAATGAGTAATATTTCTCTCATTTCGAGTCAGATCTACATGTATCTCAAATCTTATGGACATAGAATGCCATCTATTAACAAAAAAGGAGCTTAAAAAATGTTCCAGATCCCTGGTGCACCAGTGAGTCGCTAGGCCTGTGAGGAAGAAATACGCTGGCGCAGATAGTACATGACACTCGTCTCCTGGCGGTGTTTCATGCTGGTGCGAGGGCGCGACGTTCGTCCCGAAGGGGTTAAGAATTTGACATTTTAATTGAGAAAAAGGGTTATAAATTTTAGAAAATACGTACTCCAGCGAAAAGCGCATTTTTTCCAACAAAATAAGGAATAAAAAAATTATTAGCATGCTGCGAAGATATTTTGCGTTAGAAAAAAATCTTTAAACCGGCAGATTACTCTTGTAAGACTTTATGAAACCTTTGTACATCAAAACTACTTCAGTTTCCGAGTTTGTATTTTGTTACCAAAAAATTTATTAAACATTTTTTTCAAAATTATTATTTTCTTTCGTCTCTGGGCCCAACTAATAATAATTTATATGTATTATTATATATATATTATTATTAGTTAGTTATATTATTATATGTATATATTATATGTATGCGAAATTATATCCTCACTTAATCGGTTTTATGACTTATTTCTATCACGTAAGTTCTGAGTGGAACTTTATTGTATAATTTTTTTAATTAAACACACAAATCACAGATTTCGGTTGGTAGTACATCTGAAACTTTTATTCAGCTATAATGTTAAAATAGTTTAACACATCGACTGTGTTCAAAATCGTGATTTTTAGAAGCTTATAAAGAGAAATTTGCCTTGATTTTTAGAGACGCTTAGATTAGAATTGCATATTTATGAATATTGTTACGAATTTTGTATACAATAATGTAAGTAATTTGTATTTGGATGTGCAATGTCTTTATATTACTCTATGCTATATTTATTCCATGTTAAAGTTGTAATATTCACAAGCAACGCCTTCCCTTACGTTATAATGGCGATTCAAAGGGAACTTGGCGAAATATTGGTGATAGAGCCAAGTTGGCATCCTTTTTGGCAACCAAGTTGGTGACCAATTTGGCGACATTGGCGACCATGTTGGCGAGTTCGGGACCCTTTGGATTCTTCTAGAAATTAGTAGAGAAATCCACTAATTTCACGATCTGTGACGCGAGCGCATCTTTCCAGAAATTTTGGCCCCTGCTATAAAATAGAGCGATACACGCCGCAACAGTCATTTTGGTTTCAACCAGTGAGTAGTGAGCATTGTTTTGATTAGCGATTAGTAGACTTGCCTTGAACTTGATCAGCTCGGCTGTGCTTGTGAATAGTCATTTTCATACGTGTATTTTAGACACTGCTTATTGTGTCTGAGTGCTGTTGAAGGTGTGAAATCCTTCTGTTATTTATTCTGTGAATTCTGCTGCTGAATCCTGCATTTCAAGGATTGATTTTCGACAATAAATACTCATCGCTCTTAAAAATGGCCTTGTTCTTTACGACTGATTTTGCTTAAAACCTCGAACCCGATCAACGTAACAATATTATTACAATAAAAGATTACTTAAATGCAATTTTTCGACAAAAATGAAGAAAGGATGACAGTTTCAAAACAGTTTTATGAAAATGCTGCTCTAATAATAATATTTTGTCTCTATAGAGCGAAGATTTCTCTTCAGATTTTGTGAAGGAGAATTATATAATTTTTGAATTATATAATTTACAGAAGGGGATTTATTCATCTTTTAATACATCAGGGTAGAGAAATTTTTAAAAAGCACCAGTTATTTCAATTGATTGTAAATTCCAAAATGAGAAACTTTCAAAAATTCTACTTCAAACTTTGAAGATAAACTTTAGCTAGATACATGAAATATTCTCAAGAGCCAAACATTATGACCACACCTACCTTTTGCAATTAACTCACCTGGATGACGTGGAAGGCACGTGATCAGGTGGAAGTGGTATTTAACTGCTGATGGGAGAGTCTGAAGAATCATACTTTCTCTTACTTCTGTGTGTGATGGGAAAGGCTGCGGATCTAAGCGACTTTGATAGAGGCATATTGTAATGGTTCGAAGGCTCGGAACAAGTATTTCCGAAACTGCACGACTCGTGGGTTGTTCGCGATCTACAGTTGTTAGTACTTATGCAAAGTGGATGACTGACGGTGAAACCAGCAGTAGACGACATGATGTTAGACTTCCACACGCCATCAAAGAAAAGGTGGTTGGAGACTGTCTCGCAAGGTGAAGCAAACCAAAGCTAGACAGGGGCTAAACTGACAGCCAATAAAATGCAGGGCAAGTAGAATATTATCGGAGCACACTGTTCAGTAGACACTGTTGGATATGGGGCTACGCAGCAAACGTCCCAATCGTGTGCCTTTGCTGACAAAGCGTCATCGCTAACAGCGCCTGCGCTGGGCCCAGGAACATCGCGACTGGTCCATGAATCAGTGGGAGAGAGTTGCCTGTCAGATGAATCACGGTTTGCCATTCATCACGCCGAAGGCCGTGTCAGGATACGCCGTCTTCCAGACAAACAGTTGCTCCCTCAATGTACATCAGGTCATACATAGGTTGGTGGTGGCGGTATTATGCTTTGGGGCAGAGGCGGATTAAGGTATTTGGAGGCCCCTGGCGGTGAAAAGTTTGAATGCCCATGAGCTCAAGAGTCGAAAAACTAAAATAGTGAAAAGAGCCACTGACTTTGAATTCTCAAAATAAATTGTATTGCTAATAATAAAACTCGACGGTTAAAGAAAAATCTTAACTGTATATAAAAAAATAAAACCTTAGTAAAGAACTTAGAGTTTCGCTGTACAATGTGATTTCTCTTTGGCTTATTCATCCATTATTTTTGTCATATCTATTTTGTCCAAAACATTTTGTTCTGTATATAATATGGCCATGCTGTTCAATCCCATAGTATTTCTTAAATTATTTTAACACGTTTTTAAAACTGAAAAAGATCTTTCACCTGATGCATTCGATAACGGTATAGTTAAAAATATTTTCAAGAGTATTTCTACGTCAGGATTTCTCTTGCAACTTGATAAATTTCTAGCGGGGGTTTTCATCATATCTTTGTTTTAGTTTCCTTGTCTTGATCCACAATTCATATAGTCAATATTAAATGATTCAATATCGTCTTTGTAAGTTTCCTTTAATTTTTGTTGTAGCTTTCTTTTTAATTTCATATTATAATCGCTCGTCAAATATACAATATAGTGTTTTATAACAGTTTAATAAATCTCAGCTCTTTGGGATAGTTCTGTTCTTGTCCTATCGCATATGGCAGCGTTTCTCAAACTGTGGGGCGCGAACATATCGAAAAGTCGAAAATAAAATATTATTTAAAAATACTATTAATTTATTAAAGGAAACAAAATAAAATACATTCTGACATAATAACAAATAAAATATGTATTTACTCAGATATAATACATTTATAAATGTATCAGTACTGCACCGTATTTGATAATTAACTTAACAATACCAAGTTTAGAAGAAGCTTAACAACTACCAGTGACTCCACGGGCTTGTCATAAAATTATATGAAAAATTTAATACAACAATTTGACTTGACAATCTGTACTGTTTCTTATTGAATTCGTATTGTAGATTTACGTCAAAGTACATTGTTATTGTTTAAATGGGAGAGGTGGGCGCAAAGAAAATTATGACTGAAAATTGGGTCGCCATATTGAAAGTTTGATAAGCATACGACGTGAAATGAATTCCCTACGAAATTTTCCCTTTTTTCAAAAATTCTTAACCGACTTCTTTACTTTCATCAAATATATTTTTTCCCTTTTACTGCCTGCGTGCTTATCCAGCTTCCTCTTCAAACGAGAGCGCTGATAAATCAATTGCTCCTTGTCCATTTTTCCAAATTCATTTCTGAAATTTTGAATATAATTTTCTAGAGATTTTAGTAAGTAGATCATTTTAATCATATTGATTCATACTCAACTCATTTCAATGATTTGCTATTAGCATTTATTCTTTGGAGTATGGTGTTTCCAACCATGATCATTAGGTAGTTTCATATTTTTCTACCTTATGTTTTGAAAGGGAAGTAGAGCCTTCAGTATTGTGGTATTTTTTTTCCTCATTCGTATCACGGATTTCAATCAGGACCGATTTTATTAATCTTTATCTTGCTATTAAGGTCTAAATTCAACTAATTTGAAACAGTTTGCTTTGAGCTATAAATATCTTTTGCTATGTAATTTCATTAGTAAAATACACTGAAGGAAATAAAAATCCCTTAACAAAGAAGGATTTGGGCTATGTCGATGAAATATGGTAGGCGGGATTATACATCTGAAAGGTAACTTTGATTCAAATTCCTCGCTAGGGCCATAAGTGTGGCGCTATTTGCGCCACGTGGAGGATATGAATCAAGTGTACTTTAAATACGCACTATAAAGCTCGTGAAAGTTATTCATCTATGAGATTTGACGTAGTGAGTTGATATTAGTCCAAAATGTCTTCAAAACGACGAATAAGCCATTATTAACAGCTCGCTGAGTTTGAACGCGAGGTTGTATAATAGAGCTAAAAAATGAGGATTTTCTTTCCACGATATTGCAGAAAGACATGGAAGGAATGTATCCATTCTGAATGATTTTTGACAGCAGTGATCCAGGGAAGGCACTACACCTCAAGAAAACTATGGCTCAATCTCGCACGGGTCACAACTGAAAGAGAAGATCACAGTATTTACCACACGGCTGGGGAAGGTAATGCATCTGCAGCAGAAATCAGTTTTTTCCGGCACTAGAGTGATACAGTGAACTGTAACAAATCAATCGTTTAAGAAATAGCTCCCAACCTTGTAGAGCTCATACTATTAGCTTTCAATCCTTGATGTCTCAGGGATGTCACGCGAGAGGTCATCAAAGAGCGGGGTTGTCAAAGCTATTTCAGTCTTGGTGCCAGGGATGCAGTGGCGTAATGGAGAATATCAGGGGGCCCCTGCAAAGTCAGGTTTGGGCATCAAGCTATACTTGATGTCAGTGAGGCTATGGGGCCCTAGAATCCTGGCCCAGCCCCACGATGTGCAGGTTGAGAAGTGTACGCTACGCCACTGCAATGATAGCTGCATATTGATTAGAAGAAGGCCTTGTCGGCGCCTACAATCTTTCTGTCGCCTAGATACACTGGGCTTGCACAAACTGTTATGGTCTGGAGTGTGTAATTTTCTTTGATTGGTGGAGCACTTTCGAGGTTAATTCACACACCCTGTCTGCAAACTAGTACGCCAGTCTGATGATTCAAACTGTTGCACTGCGATTTATAAACATCATTTAAGGGGTGTTTTCCAATGGGATAGCGTGCTCCCTCATCCCTGTTGTAATCCAACAAGCTCTATAGGGGGACGACGTGTTACGTTGGCCTGTTAGATCACCAGATCTTTTTCCAATCAAGCAGGAATGGAACATCATTGAACGCAGTGTCAGCTTCATTCACAACCAGAATGAAACAACCTTATAATGACCAACCAAGAACAAAAAACATGCAATTCTATCCCACATACTGATACCCGATACCAGTGCGAAACGTGGATGCACGTTTGCATTTAAAATTTTGGCGGTTATACCAGTTTTAATGTATCTTTATTTCACATTTGAAATGGCACTACTCTTGCTTGCATGAACCTGTGATCTTGAAACTTTATTCAATTTAATATACTACCTATACATTTGTATAGGTAGCCTATTACCAATTTGTATTGCCGAAGTTTTATTACCGACTATATACATCGCCACTATTTTGCTGATGTAATATTGTTCAGCTCCTTCTACTTACCAATATGTTCAACTTTCATTGAGATTAGCGTTATTTTTGAGATTTTTCCTTAATTTAGGACGCTTAGTGACTTTAAATGAATCGTTGTGATTTCTCTTTGTAAAACATTAATATTTTGTAGAGGATAAGATAATCACATTATAAGCATTTAAATATTTTACATAATTATTCGGGAATTTTTTTAAAAAAATATATAAAAAAGTTAAATTGAAAGATTTTTTAATATTATCGTAATTATATCAGAAATATTATTTAGAACTTAAAAAATGGTGCGTTATATGTAAATATAAAATTTACCTTAAATTGGCCCTCTAATAATTCTCTGAAAATGTCCCCTTCTTCGTCTATCTTAGATGTACCATTCTGCGCTTGAAAACATGTTCCTTTTTGTGGTTTTTGTCACTATATTATTTTACTTTTAATTTTGTTAAATATTTTTTTAAAATGTATTTATTTTCTCTTAAGAGCCTCTATCTCACAGAGAGAGATAGAGGCGATCTAGGCCTAAAGGAGTACGCAGATAAATTTTGGCGAGGATTGCATGGACCATTTTGATTTTGTAAGTATTCCGTTAGCTGGATTCATGGTGTGGTGTTTGATGATTTCGCGTGAGCTTTAAGTATAAAATATTAAAAATAATATATAATAAATAATTTAATATTTTCTAAGAAAATGTCTTCGAAACTTTTTGTCCAGCTATTTTTTAAATATATAAAAAAAAAATGCATTATCTGTAAAGTTTGTTGCAAATCCAGGGATTTGTAAAAGTAATTGCAAGAAAATAAATAAAGTGGACTATGATTAAAAAGGATATTTCAAAGTACATTGTAAATGCTATTTTATCCATTTATAGGGAAATTTAACGGTTTGTGCATTTAATAAATTGGTGTTCCATTAGGTGGAACACTGAAACACAAAGGGATAAAATATAAATTTTAAGCCTCTTCAGAATGTCTATTTTTATTTTTTTAAGCATGAGTAAAGAGAGGATTTTCAACAGATCCACTATAGATTCAGAATTTAAGTTTTTCTCTTGATTTTTCTGTCTGGGTTGTAATTACATTCTTAGATTTGAAAAGGTTTTAAAAATGCAAATGGAAGGAAGCCTTTATGCATATATGCTATATTTATTATAATTCATTCTATAAAAATATATTCTAATCTTCATGACAGCATGGTATTTTCATGCAGTAGATAATAATGAAATGTCCTCGTATGTAATATGATAATAACATCAATAATTCTGGGATGTAAAATACTTCTCTTCAAGGCTTGTTCTAGTTATAGAGTCGTTATGTATATTTATTATACTCATATTCGTTATGACAATGTGGTGTGCTTTCATATAATAGATAATAATGAAATGAGTGTGTGCAAAGAATAACGTGAATAATTCGGGAGGTTATGCAGTTTTCTCTAGTTTTAGTCATTATTACAGAATATTTGCTTAATCCAATTTTCTCCTGCGTGATATTTTACTTTGATGGATAATAATAAAATGAATGCGGGAAAACATTGATAATTTTATGGTGTAGTGCATTTCATTTGATTTCATTGTTAATTATAGTTATATACTGGGTGAGACAAAAATTTGTTTAACCTTTAAAATTCATAATAAAAAGGAAGAAATGATGATAAAGGATGTTTGCTAGAAAGGGTTATCAAAGAAGGCGGATGTTTCTTAGCAGCAGAAACATTTTTAATCGTGCTCGCATTAAATCAAAAAAGTTTGTTAACTGTAATAAGCTTCATGTAGAATGGCGCACTTCCATACTATGCCAATCCAGTGAAATGATTACTGTTGACTGCCTTTGGTGAGGACAGAGTGTGACGCGGATCTATAAGCGTCCTTACACTAATCCTCTTGGGAATTCTTTGGGGCTATCAAAAATCATCTAAGAAGAAGACGTGATAGGCAAATTAAGTTTATTATTTTTTGTTCAGGTTCGCTTACTATAAAGTTAAAAAGTGAAGAAGGATAGGTAGTAGAAAGTTAGAAGGTTAGTTAACTAAACGTGACAAGAGAGATAAATGGTGAAGAATAACGCAAAATGTTAAAAAGGCCTTATGAGGGATTAAAGATAGGAAGTTGATATTGATAAATTAAACCTTAATTGATTAGAAGACTGCCTACAATTCAGGTATTGTCACCTTCATATTACGTTTGATATTTAGTATTAAAGAGGTTAAGCGGCCAATAGTTACATATCTACCGTGTAAAGTAATATTAAAGTAGCAGAACTATTATTATAAAGTGGTTTATTAGATGTATTCTCCCAAAACGCGACTCTCGTCTCCTCCCTGTGTTGACTGATTGGAACATCCTATTTATTGTGTTGCATTGAATTGTGTTTGAGTCGATTAAAGTGCTAAATAAAGTAATTGGAAATTATCATGGCGAATCATCCTTCACTTCCTTCCATAACTTTAGCTGGGTCACAGTGTAGACGGGAAGTTGGGTTATTACAAGAGTTCTTGGACAAAAATGCAAGATCGCATGGCCACCATGTTCAGCCGATCTCACTCCGGTCAAATTCAGGTTGTGAGGGTATTATGAAATCCCTTGTGTACTATATCTTCCCGTCAGCATTGGTAGATCTAAAAGATTCGGTATGTTGTGAGGTTTTTGCAGTTCATTCCGATGTGTTGCATTAAACTGTAATGGGCTTTCTGAGTCGCCTTAATTGTGTCGAACAACGTTCTGGAGGTTCTGTTGAATAATTGTTATAGCAAGAATAAATAAATTAAAGGCCTTATCAACGTACACGTTTAAAGAAATTGTTGGTCTAATTCGTGCAATTTTTACTCCGTTGTCATAGCAACAGCTTTCGAACAACTTTTTAACAGTGAACTGAAAAAGGGGCTCCAAATAAAAGTTGCTTGAAATTCCAGCCAATGGGGTTCTTCGGCGCCCTATGTCATAAACAAGATGGCGGTAACGATAGTAGTTTCACATCAGATATGGAGTATAATATTTTAATGGTGTAAGATATTTTAACGGCGTATAGTATTTTAAACAAAATGGTGCCCCATTTCTTTTTACGCCCATCGACAAAAGCGCGAGCGAAATAAAAGAAATAATATTGGATGGTCGTTTTCGAAGCAGAAAAATCGGCGAGTTATGTTTCAATGTGAAGAAAGAGCGCGGCTGACGTCAGAGTATGTCATTTTGCTTACGGGCAAACCTTCATCCTCAGATTGGACGAAAAATTGGACCAAAAAGTTGCACGAAAAATGTGCGTGTGATACGGCCTTAAAGCATACTGTTGTCCTGTACATTGTGTTTCGAATCGTCAGTGCCTTCTACCGGTGATATTTTGAACTAAAATGTTTTTACCACTAAAAATTCCATTTTCTTGTGAGAGCCCTTTCTTGTAAGCCGCACTTCTTTATCATTATTTTTTTCCTTTTTTATGAATTTTTAAAGTTTGAATGAATTTTCGACTCACTTGGTACACAAAGCAATCACGCATAGTTATGTATTCTATTGCAAACTTGAGATGGTAATTTAAAGTCTCAAACATTTTATAAGAAATCTTGAAGAAACATACTTGTGTCGTGAACTTATATTAGCCACAAATCCTCGCGAACAACGTTCTAAGGAGAAATGTATTCGAATAATTACTTGGCGCTTACTAATGATGGTTTCTAGCAAAGGATAATGTATAAATGATTCGTAAGCCTTTGATAAATCTGGAAGCCACAAATCCAAAGGCCCATTTAATTATCTAGCTCAACAACTAGTTGAGTTAGGGGCATATACATTTACCTTTCAATGTAACATTCCTCAGTGAATACACATTGGGTTGATGAGGTTAGATTAAAACATATTATATTCACAACCTCACAGAGTTAATTATGCGCTCAATCTACAATTCAAGGAATTTAACTTTTAAGCAAGTTTTACATTTCATTACTACATATAATTTACTGGAAACTTTTTTCATCTGTGCAAAAACATTTTATTTCAAATAAATAAAAAAAAACTGTGTAAAAAGAAAGTATTTTAATTTTGGGAAGCTTTATACAAGTTTGGGTTGAAAATTATGGGTAAAATTTGATTTTTTTAAAAAACACTCATATCTAATGAAACACAATATAATGGAACACAACATCTAAAAGTGGAATGGCACAAAAATATAATTGAAATATTTCCACCAAAAATGTTTTTAATGATATTTATTTGATAACTTAGAAAAACTATTAATTATTTTATTTACAACAGAAGTAAATATTTAACAATTAAAATAAAAATAAGAAGTTAGTAATATTAGTAAATATTTTGCTCTCGAAAGTAATACAATGATTAATAATATACAACTCATCACTGACAAGATATTTCTTTTTCTTTCCGTATTACTCATAATTAGTTTCTTTTCCCTTGGGGATAACAATTAATCCTTCAGAACAGCGGTGAATATGAATTAAAAATGCATTAGAAAGAAAACATCTTATTATACCACACCACGGAACTGTGCAGGAATTATGACACGATCTCGCTGCCGAATTTGAATTTCACTAACTCCAAGTCAGAATGAACACGTGACTATTACAGTCAATTTTAAAACACACACACACAAATTTGTGGTTTCTATGAGAAAGGAAGAAAATATATACTTTAACATTAAAAGATAAAAGAAACAGTTATTGGAAACTAAAAAATGGAAGCTCTGCTGTATTATAAACAATGCTGAGGACGACAGCTTTTAAATTTATTTAAAAGAGACTAGTCAACCTTCCCTCTCTTTCTGTTTATAATATTGAACAAAATCCTATAGAAAATAATGGATAGAAGTTCTAAATCCATTATAAGAAAAGAATGACTCACCTAAAAAGGCATTCGAAAAGGTCTTATATCTTGATGGATAAAGAAGCAATAAGCAAGTTATTGCGAGATTCAAGAACCAGACACAGTTTCAAACCTATAATAACACAAGCTAAATTGTAACATAGCAATAAGTATAAAATTATTTGTTATAAATAATTATAAACTGTACTTTAAGATAAATACTAAAATTATGGGAGTAACACCAAGAATATTTTCATATATTTATCTAGTCTATAATACTAAGGTTAAAAATAAAATTATTAGAATATATTATTTCTAGTATCTACTGTTACGCCATCTATGAACTGAGTATGCAGTTAATTAAATGTATATAATATTTGAAAATATAACAACTAACTGTACATCGACAAACAAGAATTTAATCGATGCGTCTAGAACTTCCTTAATCAGATAACTATGAATAAAATTAATTGGGATTTTTTTATCTATACGAAATTAATAAAATTATTGTAATTTTTCATTTTCTCTGAATATTTTGAAACTAGAATTTAGTTTCGTTATATGTTGTAATTTATAAGAATACTTCTGAATTTCGATATATGTACATTGCTTTCCCAGTGAGGTACTACAATCATACTGAAGTTAGATTCATTTAATCTCTCATAAATATTAGTACTAATAACTTGATCCTTTAACTGCATTTCAATATGTCGAAACTTTGCATGAAAATTGTTATTATTGTTCTGAATGAAATTAAGGTAGTTATGAATTATGATAAAAGTTAGTATTTGGTTTATAATTCTCATTCTTACTTGTTAACTATATAGAGAAAAAAAGGTAAAACAAAGCATTATCTGTATCAGAGGTTCCCAAACTTTTTTGTATCATAGAACCCTTGCCAAGTTTTTCGGTTTGGGGTAGACCCCTACTTAATTATTATTGAATTTTTGCAAATTTATTAACTTAAATGCCTTTTTGACAGATGGTACTACTATTACTATGAAAGAAGTAAATTTCTAACTGTAATTAAGTATAGTGTTTAAAATTTTAAAAGTGCATGTTAATTAATTAAATTAAAAGTTATTTAATACATAAAATAAGTGTTAAATAAAATAACTAAACAACAAACAAATGATTTTAATGGGAAAGATGAAACTGGCGCTACAATAACAATTTTTCAACATTTGGTATCAATCTTGTCAGGTTTAACCTTAAATCTCCTCTGTTATTAGTATCCAGTTTCTTTCTTTGTTTCAGAGATCGGCAATCTGAAACTCCTTCTCACTAGGAAAAGCAATTATAAACTTCCTCACGATATTTTATAATTCCGGACAAATAACAGGTTTGCCTTTTTAAATCCGAAATTGCTGACATCCATTTCTAAACTGTAAGATCTTCGTAATTGCTTATTACGATCAGTTCCTACTGTAAATGACATTTTTTTTTCAATGTGACCATATGAATTCAATGCCTACTGTGGTATTAATATAGCCAAAGCATTCTCAAACCTGGTTTCAAAATCTGAATAAAAGACATTTAAATGTTGAATGCAGGTTAAAACTTCCTGACAGAATGTCTATATTAAATTGAGAGAATTCGGGCCCTCCAGTATTATACTTCTTTAGCTTAACTCTGGAATTAAAAGCTGAAATTGCTCTTGTCTTAATAAAATTTATGTTGTCCCCTTGTAAGTGCAAATTAACCTCATTAAATTTAGTAAATAAATCTGTTAAATAGGTAAAATTTGGTTTCATTAGATTAAATTTTCTTTTAAAATTAAAAGATCTATTTTTAAGAGAGTCACCATTTAAACCTCATGGACCCACAAATTATTTTTTGCTAACGTGGACCTCTTGAAAGTCATCATAGACCCCTGGGGGTCTATATATACCACATTGGGAATCATTGATCTGTATAATAATTTTCATAAAAATGTAAATATGAATTAGCTATATAATTACTAGTTGTGTGCCACCTGAGTAAATGCTATTATAATAGAAATAATCTTCGTTTCCTTTCTCTCTATATATATGTAGAGAGAGAGAGAGGAACAGAATATCTCCTTTACTTTCAGGATTTACAAAAGTATTTGAGACCTTTAATACCCTCAACAAAGTTGCTACTTTTAAAAAGCAAGAAAACGAACGAGTTCTAAAACAATCTTTATTTTATTTTATTTTTTTGCACACACACAAACTCCGAAGATCGAACTGAACAGCTCTACTTAATCAAATCAACAAGACCACTTCCGCGCGCAAACTGTCAACTTGACAATTACTTTTCGCCACTCATTCAAACCTACTGCCCTTTTTCTCGAAAAAGAAAAACTTTTTTTTTCACTCTAGTTAGAAAAGCTACTTTACAAAGTACAATACTTTTTTTTATTCTTAACTCTTCTAACTTTAGTGTCAAGTGGCACACAAGTGCCGAAAGGCATACAATCTACTGTGAAAAAAAAAACATGTTTCTGCTTTTCTTTCGGTTGACCTACGCCACCAGAACTTCATTTATCTTACCGAGGAAGGAACTCTTTAGACGTATTGTCTCAAAACCTTAAGACGATAATTTTAGACCAGGCGTAAAGTTGTTGATTTATGATGTTAATTAAGAAAGCTTCACGTACTGGTGTAATTAATGTCGGATATATCATTTTGAATATAGGTTATAGGTTACTCTGATATTGCTTTGTTGTTTAAAACACGCGTAAGATGATGAAGCAGTTAAATAATTTTTGATTTTTGCATTAATGTTAATTTATTGTTTCTTCATCGCGTTTTTGACGAATACTTTCTAAACATACAATAAAACAGTGTTTTGTTTTTCACTTTTAAGAAGAAAAACCATTTAGTTACGTTTTATTATTAAGAGCACTATTTTGATCCATATTATGAAATTAAAAAAAGTGTTTTAACTGAAAATAAAAATTTAAAAGTAAAAAGTACTTTTGGGGAACTATAGTTGTATGTTTTATTGACTTCACAATTAGAGTTTTATTACTATTGACGATAGATTTCGTAATTTTCAAATGCGATAAGCTACTAGGATGACCCCTGCTTTTTGGCATTCTTTTCTCTCCAAACTTCCACAGCACGCCAAAGTGAGGTCATTAGGCCACGACAGATTTAACATGAATCAATTCTAACAATGACAACAGAGACTCGATTCTGACAATGTATTCCATGAATTTTAATTTTAGGGAAAGTGTCAAAAAATTACTTATTTTAAATACATTGTGAAATTCAAAGGCAAAAATATAGATGAATTACTATTGAACAAAACAGACACAGAATAATTAAAATGAAAAAAAAATTATTAATTTTTTCTTGACTATTTTGAGAAAATTAAGAAAAAACCACTATTATATTTTTTATCATTTTTTTTAAAAAAGATAAAGATTATAAATTGTGTAAATAATTTTATTGAAGATCTTGTTTACATTCATGCTACGTTATGTTAAGTTCATTTATGCAGAAATTGTCTTTAAATTATGAAAATTGGAAGCATTTAAAAAAAACACAATAAATAGCAAAAGTTTTGAAATTAAAAAAATAAGAAAAAAATATTGTTTTAAATTTCTCTTTCTTCTTTCTTAAACTTCTAAATAGTTTAAAAAATTTATTTCCTAATGCGACGTAAATATTTCCCCCTGTTTTTATCAATTTATCTATAAAGTTATAAGAAAAGAAGGCAATTTAAATATATATATATATATATATTATAATTTAACTTCTTAGTGATTATCATGAATTTAATTGAAATTTTATACTCTTAACATTACAATGATGCATATTGTTTCTTAATCTCTTCTTCGTACCAATTCGCAATGTTAAAATATAGGAAAGTATTTCTCTACAGTATTTATACAGTAATCATTTTATTAATAGTCAAACTTATGATGAAATTGGTTCTTCATATCGCGTTCTAACTATCTTGACTTCATTTATTTATTTTCTTAGTCAATTACGCTTAAAAAAAATGAAATAAATATTATTTTTTTAAACTTCATTAAAATTTTATTTCTATTTATTTACTTTAATGATGTAAAAGTACACGCTTAGTAAATTTTACGTATATGAATATAAATAATAAGCCTTTTTGATCCCAAACCAACAAAACTAAATATGCGCTGTATATCTGTATGGTAATTACTTAAATGCCTACAATTTTATATTTAAAGATATTTGATTATTTTCCATTTCTTTGAAATTTTTGTACATATTTAAGACTTATGTAAAAAAAAACCCATGCAATTTCAGCTTATTTTTTTTCCCAATATTTTCTTCGTGTTTTAAATTTAACATTAATTCCAAACTCCACACAGAGCACTCAAAATTTGAAATAATAACAATACTTGACGTTTTAAAAAAATAGTGTGAGATCTATGTTTGATTTTTACACAATTCATGTTCCTCTTTACATGAATAATTTTAAACGCCTAGATTAAGCTAAGTTTTGTACCTGTTAGAAAATATCAGTAGAATTAATTAATGCCATAACTTTTAACAGAGCAATGAATTTTTGCGATTTTGATAACTTTCCATAAAAGAATATATTTTAATTATTATTATAACGAGTCTTTCGTTTTCAATTTCCTTGTATTACATTTTATTCTAAAAGGAAGTTAATTCACTTACAATTAAAAATGAAATGAATGATTTGTTAAGAGTTATACAGCATGCGTAAAGATGCCATGCATAATTATAAAGTTAAATCCTACATATTTTTTCTATTTTCTTTCTATTAGATTAAAGATTTTCTGAATTAGGGGAAGGAATTTAAGGGGGCACAATTCAATTCATTTGACAAAAATCAGTCAAAAAGGAATTTGAATTTTTTAAACTTAAATTATACTTTATAAATTTTTCTATAATATCACAAAATTAAAAAGTTTTAATAAAAAAAAAATCCCTAGAGTCACGATAATTTTTATCTTTGCTTTTATTTACTTCTTTAGTGGCAAATAAAAACTCTTTAACAGTTTTATCTCAGAAAGAAAAAAAATTACTAATTTATCTTTGTTTAAAACGGTAACGCTTTTTTTTATTGACCCTAATGCTTTGAATTTTTTTACCAATTGCTAATAGTACCTGTAACAAAAGTTATTATGCATTTTCATATCAAAGCAATACATATTTTTTTAAAAAATAGTTAAATTCAGAATTTATAAATGTTTTAAGGAATTTTTCAATAAGCATTCATAAAAAGAAGTATTGCACGAATACCAATCATGTTATCACAAAACCCACGTCAATTCTTATAAGACATAGTTTGACGTACTTGTAAATCAGATTTCATGTGTCTACGTCAATTGTTGCAGGAGTACCATTTTAAAATTCCTTCGTGAACTTTCAAATTGTTCTTTAAAAAAATTATATGGTTTGCATTTTATGGTATTTTTTAGCACAAAAGGTGTTTTACATAATACATATGCAATGGAAGCAAACAAAATATTTGAGAAAACTCTTAAATCACAAAGTTTTTTTTTTTAATCATACCATGTCTCCTTAAAAATATTGATTTTTCCAAAAAGGATCTTTTTGGACTCCTCTGTAGTATTTTTCACTATGAAAAAGATTCGATTTATTTAAATTCAACTCAAAAATAGTAAAAATGGATTCTTTAATATTTTACATCTAAAACTATTTTAATAACTGTTAAATGGATCCCTGACTGAAATGTGAACAGACTTAAATTTTGTTGCATAAGAAAGAATCCTGAAACTCTCTAGCTTCATATTTTAAATTTCTTACTTTTAACTAGGTCCTTGAAAATATTTGACACTTGGTTAAAGTAATTTTACATCTCAATTCAATTTATCAATATTTTTTGTACCGTAACATAGCACACAAAACATTTATAAACATCTTTCTAAGTACCATTCAAAGTACTAACAATAAAGCGAATATAAAGAAAAATACATCCATGTTATACAGAGGATTCAAACGCTTATTCACACTGAGAATGATTTATTTTGACATAAACCATTAACGCACAACCCTTCTTCAACAGCGTATTATACCTATGTCAGAGTAATATAGCATTCATTAGCGGCGACAGTGACATAGTGCTCGTTAAAGATGACAAAGACCAGGAATGAAGTGGTCTGTTGAATACAGCACATGTCCCTCCGAGTTATTATTGTGCAACCAGAGTTGCTTAAATCAAAACTTCCGGTGGTGAATTCAAAGTCCAATTACAATATGTCGCTTCCAATATACTCTAACACGTAATTTACACTTCTAATAATAGAAACTCGCGGAATGCTTATAACTGTTTATTGCATTTATTTGATTAGCGAGTCATTTTGAAATTTGGGTACATGAGTTTAGCTTATGGAATGTTATATACTGAGAACAAAGAAAAGGATCATAAATTCTGGTTCATTTCCAACTCATGTTAAATAAAATATTACTCCAAAATAGTTAGAATATTTATCAGCCAGATACGACAGGTGATGTTTAACATACGCTATATTTTGTATATATCTCTGCCAAAATAATATTTGTTTCATAATGTTTTTGATTTTTGGAAGACTGAAACTGAAATTTCACAAATTTAATTTTTAAAACTGAAGTTATTATTATTATTTTTAAAGATAGTAAAATAAATATTATTTGACTGAATTCTTTAGTATAAAAAGAAAACACCAAGAACAATGAAAACTCTTTACCAAAACTAGAAAAATCTCTCTCTTTTTGAATTAATTAAATTATAGGGATGCTACCTACTGTTAAAAATATCATTTGTACAAAAGCATATAATATACTGTGATAACCCTTTCATAAAAGCTATCATAATTAGTGGTTCTTATATTTTTTATACAGAACGCTTAAGATCTTTTCAATGTAAAAGATAAACAAGAGTGCATAAAAAGAAGTGTATTTGCCTGTGCTAAGAAGAGAGTAATGAAACTGATGCATACAACTTTTTACCTTCTACATACACAACAACAAAAATTGAGTGAGAGAGCCGACCAAAAAGGCAAGCCCAGTCTTTTCAACCGAAAGTCCTCTTCTCTATCAGAAGAGCAAAGAGCATTATTTCCACAACCAATTTACAAATATACTAAGGTGACCCAAAAAACCAAGAGCCTTGGAAATCCATGGAAAACTCTGGCCACAATGGGTTCAATGCCGAGGCACCTGGATAGAGCTGAGGCTGTTGCCCGCTTTCACCTAACCACTGGACATAACTTTTTTGGTGATATACCTTCACTGGCTTGGCCTGGCTGGTGACGAGGCCTTCCCGCTCTGTGGCTATGCAGGAACGGATGGCGTCCACCTACCCCAATACGCTGGACTTGATGAATACCGGATTGAAGATATCATAAGTGTTCCTATTGAAGGCTGGGTGTCAAATGGTCAAGAAACCAAACACGGGCGTTAGATAAATAAATAAACAAAAATTGAAAAACTGCTTATATAAAGTTCAAGGGCTTTGCTGCGCCATTCGCACAGTCAAAAAGGGATCCAAGGTGTAGCATTGGTGATGTCCGCAGCAAAAGTGATTTGTTAAATAAGATCTGAAAGGCTTAAGATCTTATTGACATTGCGCTTTAAAGCAACATACGGGCTATTGACGAAGAATCTCTTAGTTTTGACCTTCAATTAAGTGACAAGCACGGCACATGAACTTTTGCACCCCTTTGCGAACTACCGCACTACACCGAAGAGTCTACATTGAACTAAGACAGAATTAACATATATCAGCCCATCTGCAAGGCAAGTCTTCAGCGGCATTAAGTTCGAACTCATAACACACAGGATATGAGCTCTTGATTTGTACCACTATGTTACCATGGGCACATAAGACCTGTGAAGTACAGTTCATACTCCAAATGATTCCACTAAACTATGGTGAAATTTATTCGTTTGTTTCAAGAAGTAGAATATAGTGCTACTAACATGGCTATTTTATCATGGCTGTTGTGTTCTTAGAATTATGGTGCGAGTGCAATACTATATTCTTTGACAATTATTGTTAGTTTTTTTGTGAGTTTTTACTTTTTTGTTGCAAGAACTTAAAGACACTCTGAATTATAAAGTAATCTTTTATGTATAGATACTAAAAGCGTTTTCTTTTCTTTCTTCACATTATATCATTGAAAATTTTCATCGACATTTTTTTAAAGTAAAATTATGAGTAACTATACTATACTTACGAAACTTAGTTTAGTAAATTAAGTTTTATTTTTATGTAATATTAAATAGTTACTTATATAGTCTAAAACTAACATCTCTTTTAAAAACCTCCACTAGTCCACTATACTAATTTATGTGTCCAATTCGACACAATATGAATTTAAAAATGAGACTGAAATTAACATAATTTGAGAAAACAAATTCAAAAGTCATTTCAATTTCACGTCTCAGTTTTATTAATAACATTTAACTACATAAAATGTTAACGTGACTCATTTTTAAAAATTTACATTACCATCAAGTAATTTTTAAAAAAAAAATGTACTTACTAAACCAACCCATCATACACACCGAAAACGAATATTAATAAATGAATCATCCAGAAATGTCAACACGACCACAGACTAAAAGGAATTAAAAGAGAAATCTGAAAAGGAAAGAAAAGAAGAAACTCGCATCTCATCCAGTTGTTATTAAGGAAGATACCGTAGAAGAGGAAGAGAAAGAAGAAAGCGCGGAACGAAATTAGAAGATTTTTCAGGTATAAAGGAAACGCATAAAAAAACCAAAACTTCTAGAAAAGGATGACAATTAAAATGGAAATGAAGCAAATTCGGAAGTGCGAGAGAATTTTTTTTCGTCTAGAGAAACCCCAAGCAAATGAAACGAGCTGTCTTTTCTGCTACTAATTACCAGTCTTCGTGACGAGGGTTGAAAAATAATTTTCGACCCCGTGCGAGAGATTTTGCTTGAATAACAAGAATTATTTTAGCGCTGCTGACATTCGAAGATAGAAAATGACTCATTAAATTATTTTAGGGGCTTAAATAATGGAATGAATATTTCAGATTTCGCATAGGGCAGGATAAATGAGAATTGCAATAAATTAATTAATACAGGAAAAGTATCACGGGGTATGCAGTTTTAATTTTCTGATGGTATAAGTGGATCAATTTCGATGATGAGATTGGACAGACAATTTTGTCGCATTTCAACTGTTACTGAATGCAGCTAATTATATATTTTTAAAAACCTTACAAGATGTCAAATTGGGAGTAGTAATTACGAAATAAGTGAAATTGCCAATTTCAATTCTTTCATTTCTATTTATGTGTATTTTCAACGCCATTAAGTGCTTGAATTCTAACCGTTGTCAAAACAAACGATATAATTTATTGTTAATAGATTAAATACTACGCTGTTAAAAAATATGGGAGCAAGCAAAAAAGTAAAGAAACCTTTGCCCTTTAGCCATGTATGAGCGTAAAATGGAGAATAAACGTGTAACAAAGCGAAATACAGAAAAAAAGAAGCAAAAAACAATTATATGGGACCTTAAGTTATTTGGAATGATATAAAGAACATAAAATGTGTTTGTGTGTGTGATGCTTCAGGCCAACAATTCATATTCATGTAAATCACACAAAAAAATTATTGTTTGGAAATGATACAGGATATTTAATATGGCGTATGGTTCCCCGAACTGCTAAGACAACCTCAGACCTGTTTAGTGTGGATGCAATTTTATAGAGGAGACTTTGGGAAATACTGTTCCAATCTTGACGAAGCGTGATTATTAGTCTTGGACAATAACAGGAGACCTTGGTCTTACAGCAAAGGGTCGTCCGAGTGTGTTCCAAACATGCTTGATTAGATTAAGATCATGATAGATATTGTTTCACCTCCAGGAAAGCTTTCCATAAGTTGAGCTGTTTGAGATCTGGCACTATCCTGCTTTAAAAGAAAGAATTCACTAATGGCTGCACTCTAAGGTGCGACTTGGGGTCTCAGTATCTCGTCTGCATACCTTTGAGCAGTTAAATTGCCATTTTGAATGATATGCAGATCATCTGCCAATGCTGATTCCCTAGCCCTTACCATCAAATCACCTCGTCTGCAATGCGATATTTCTTGAATAAATGTAAGGTTATTTCAAGTGTCCCTTTCTCGTCATACCAAATTACGCCTGGTGTTATACTTTAAATTAAATTTTGACTTGTCCGTAAACAGCACTTGATTCCAATCACTTTGTATCCAATCTCGATATCCAGCAGCCCACTTTCTTCGGGCCACACAGTGTCTTGCTGTTAACGCATGCACACCGTTGGCCAACGTGCATACGGACCACCCGCATGAAGCCTATTTCGGATTGTTTGGCTTGATACCCTTCGTCTTGTTACCGGAAGAAATTTTTTTGGTTTTGAATCTGCATTGCATTGGATTTTCTGTCCCGACAAACTGTTTACAGGATATTTTGGTCATTATTTGTTGAGGTAGCACTTAAACGACTTTGTTTGAGTGGACATCGAACATACTTTGATTTTCGGAATCGATTTCAGTCTTGCAATGGCACTTCTTACCTCTCTAACAGCGTCCACAAAATGAATTTTCAAATAAACCTTAATTTTATGATGATTGCTTTTGTTGAAGTTTACACAACAAATATGCAACAAACTCGATAAAAGGGTGGCATACTTTTGCATAAAGGCCCAAGGCCTCAAGAAATCTTAAGACATTACTGGACCTGGCATCAGGAGTAGTTGAAATGATACAAAGCATAAATAAGCCAAGAAGCAAATAATCAATTAACTATTTATTAAATTATTTGGCTTACTCAAAGTACGGGGAGAAGATCAATCAAATTATATCCAATTTTAAATAATCAAAATGCTCTTATATGTAATTACCAAAAGAACTGCTGATTCTTTGAAACTGAAGCTCCAATGAGCAACTAATGATGTTTTTCACTTAAATGGATGAATAGAATCCGAACCAAATATGAAATCTGATTGGATGAACTCACATTGTTAATTATTTTAATAGTAAAAAAATGCTTAAGTTTTTGGTATGGAGTTACTATCTAGCTCTTAAAATCAATAATATAATCCACTTTTTCAGTGTAAATATAATTCCACTACTTGCATATAATAACTAAATCTCATCTGCATATCATATTTTCACTGTGAGAAGATGACAGTTAAACTTTCAATAAAACTGAAGGAAATACACTGGTGTCCAAAAGTTAAGCATAAATCGTAAAATGCGAAAAACATGGAGCAAATATTCGTAAAATTATTCCAAATTTCTTGCGGATATTAATTGGGTGAAGAAGAAACATTGGGTTTATGGAAAACTTTTCAGTCGACTACATCCTGCGGGAAACACCGGCGCATGCCGGAACGCGGAGAAACCGATTCACGCAGCATAGGCAGTTCAGACAAGTTTCGTGCAACTGCTGTGCGAAGGAACGTTGTTAACCATAAAACAAGGTGAATGATGGCACAAAGACGCCAATTGGACATGTTTACGAAAAGAAGAATCGTTGGAATGCTGGAATCCTCACGATCACAAACCGAAGTGTCTCGAATTCTGAATGTGGACCAGTCTGTGATCTCAAGATTGTGACAGAGGTTTCAAAGAACGGGAGATGTTACCCGGCAACCAGTATCAGGTCGACCAAGAGTCACAACCCCTCGCCAAGACCGATATCTGGTAATAAGTGCGTGGCATCAGAGGGGCAGTACTGCCAGAACACTGGGTTCGGGGCTCACAATTGCCACAGGAATACGAATTTCGAGACAAACTGTTTACAGGAGACTCAATCATGCTGGTCTGTATGCCAGAAAACCAGCAGTTTGCATTCTCTTCACGTATGCGCATAAACGCGCTCGTTTGAACTGGAGTTTGAAATATCAACATCGGAGTGTGGGAAGTGGGCCAATGTGATGTTCAGTGACGAGTCCCGGTTTAGTCTGAGTAGTGATTCTTGGCGGGTAACGATATGGAGAGAACGTGGAACACGTTTTGAACCAAGAAACATAAAGGAAAGTCATCATTTTCCATCAAGCGGAGTAATGGTATGGGCAGGCATCTTGAATGACGGTCGCACAGACCTCCATTTCTTTGACACGGGGTCTGTGACTGCTCAAAGATACAGAGACGAAGTTCTTGAGCCTTATGTTTGCTTCTTTCGAGGTGCTGTCGGTCTGACTTCATATTCATGGATGATAATGCGCCATGTCACCGAGCGGTGATGATTGATGACTTCCTTGAAACGGAAAACATCCAGCGCATGTCGTGGTCTGTGAACTCCCCTGATTTTAATCCTATCGAGCATGTATGGGATATGCTCGGGTGACAAACTGCAGCCCTTTCGCACCCACCAAGCTCCGTTACAGAACTGAAGAGAGCTCTCCAAGAAGCTTGAAACCGTTTGAGCCCACAACTCATTTATCATCTCATAGCAAGTATGGTAAATCGCTGTGCAGCGTGCCTAGCTGTCAGAGGTGACCACACGCCTTATTAAACTGCAGCATCACTATTTTATTTAATGTTTTCTTTCCTTTTTTCTTTAAAGTGTGAATCCTTGCTATGCTCAGTTTTCTTTCAAACTGCTACTTTGGATAATAAAATTAATTATTATCCTTCTTTTGATTTGCTTCCTTATTTTATAAGAATTTTACACTCGCATATCACGTTTCCCGCCATTCTTATTTACAGTTCCTTCTTTATTCACATAATTATGAATTACGCTTAACTTTTGGACACCAGTGTAATTCTGAGGGGAAACCTTGCGAGATAGCCTGTTACACAGTGGCGTAAGATACACCCCCTCAACCCCGCATCGTGGTGGTGGTGGGGGGCAGGATCCTTGGGGACCCAAAGCCTAACTAACGTAAGTGCGTATTTAACAAATTTATAAAATCTTAAAGGCAAAACTGGACTTCGTAGAGGTGCCCTTATTCTCCGTTTCGCCACTGCAGTTACAAAACCATATAAGAGTAACAATATCTGTTATTTCTATTCATTTTGATATACTTATTAATAAAATTATAAAAAAATTACTTCTAAAAGATTTTAGACTTCTCTTAAAATAAAGTAATTGATATTTTATTGGCAATGATTAATTTTTATGTTTATCCAACGCCCGTGCTCGGCTTCTTGGCCATTTGACGCCGAGCCTTCCATTACCGACTGACGATGTCGTCAATCAGGTATTCATCGAGTCCAGAAACGATAATAATTAAAGAAACATATATCTTAAACTGTGTTATTTTTTACTTATAAAGCAGTTGAATGTCGCTTAACGTGTATAACATTTTCTGAGTTAAGACTGCACGACAAAAAATGATATGCCATTTAAAGTTTTATAATAAGTTAATAATGAATAAAACGATATAAAACCAACGCAAACATATTTTAAGGGGAAATTATTTATGAATATTCACTAAGATTTAACAGATTTATATAAAACTATTGACATTATTTTTTTCCCTGTGAATTATTTATATCTGAAGAATTATCAATCATTCCAGATGTAAATATGCCTGATTAACATAGAGTATCTGGAACAAAATTTAATACAATTTCCCAATAATTGCACAAGGTGTAAGAAAGTTATATTAGAGTTTACAAAATACTCTGTTAACATTTTTTTTTATTTTCTTAAGTTCTATGAAACACAGATTATTTTACAAAATTTATTGTTTATTCATTTTTACCTTTAAAGATATTCCTTATTTGTATAGCATAAAAACGTATTACACTATTTATCAATAAATCACGAACTTTTTTCATTTAATACCCAATCAATGGTCAAATTTATAGTGAACAATTTTAAACAAACCTCCATCTTTCACCAAATAAGTGTGAATATTAATTTTTTTCCTTATAAATACTCACAAACTAAAAATTAATGACATTTAGGCTTAAATATGTACTTGCACTTAATTGCGCACTTAAACTACAAAATTGTAAGAAGAAGCCTAAAAGATTATTAATTGTATAATTAGTGAAATTTTGTAACGAGAAACACTCGTTATTAATTGTTTGCTTTTTTGTAATAATGCATGATAAATATCAATAAATCAAACTTGAGACATAAAGTTTTTATGATTTTACAAGCCTCTTATAAGACAATGTAGTTTTATGTCACTTTTCCTTAGATTAAAGACAATTTATGTGATATTGAAATAACAATTCTGACTTCTCATCCAACAATTAAATATTTTCTCTTGCAGGTTGCGTTTCGATTTCACCACAACAATCAGTGCAACATTGGCTATCTTTTATCTCTAAATAAATACGCAAATCCTCTTTGAATGATAACAGTTTTATCAAGATTGCATTTCGTTAATTTGAGAATTTAATGCAAGAGACGACATGAATGATGATATTTCTGGAGAATAGATTCATTAATGAAAATGGCAACATAGGAGGAAAAGGGGTTGTTTTCAACCCCCTAAATTCCACTCCATTTGCTTGAACATTATCTTTCCTGGCATCCGAGTTGACATCATTAATACGTTCTCCCTCTCGATGAGGTTATATTTCTTATGCTTTAATGTAGTCATCTCGTTACTACATGAGAGACACAAAAGAGATATGGGTGTTAATTATAAATATAATTGCAATGGTGTATGAGTTATGCTTAGCTTTGAGAAAACTTTGGATGTTATACATTATGTATAAGACGTACTTTATCTTTCAAAATTGCTCAGATGCTATGAGAAATGTTCATTATATCTTATTACATTGGCGTTGCATGTAATTAATATTTATTTAAGTTAAATGCATTTTTGTTGAGAAAAATTTCTGATAGGGTATTTATCTTAAGGATTTATGATTTATTTATCCATTTTTTATATCCTACATATATTTCAATTTAACTCATGTGATTTGCTTAGTTTTTACCGCATACTGCTATAATGCTATTTTTAATATTATGCAACTTCTATGTTGTAAACCAGGGGGGGGAGGGGCATTAAGTCGATCGCGATCGACTGGTGGACTACCAAGACATTTTGCATTGACCACCTGAAGATCAGTAGTTAGTAATTATGTACCGAAATATTCAAGCTTGTCTGACAGTATGCAAACTAAGTCTTCTACAGACTACGACTACAGGAATTAACTTTAGATGAGAATGTTTTAATTTTTAATATATTTTGAATTGTTTGATAATAAATGTATCATTTGATATTATTATACTTGTGGCTATTATTATTATATTTGTAGCTTACGTTTTGCTTTAAAAGCGGTTTTATAAATGCGATTTTTATATTTTAGCTATGTAGGTAAGTACATTTTTCGTATTTAAAAAAAAGAAATTATAAGTATTGTAGACTTTTTTCTAACCTCACCCACTTACGCCACTGGAGACCTCAGCACCTTGGAAAAAAATTAGAAGTAGCCTGTACCCTACAAAAGTCTGCCCACCCCTGTTGTAAACATTCTATCCGATTTGAGAATTTTCGATCCATTTGTTATCAGATTTTCATTTGTTATAAAGTAACTATTGGATATCTGAAAAAAATATAATTTTTGCATTCTTAATAAGAATTATTTTTAGACAAAATACTGCTTTTGCAAAACCAAGTTCTAATTTATAAATAAAAAGAAAAAAACATGCATTTATAGTTTCTTACTAGAACACATGTTAGCTACTAGCGCGCGCGCGTACCGATTTCTTACTAGTACATATATTAACCTAACACAGTAATTTCTTATTAATACAATACATAGCTTAACGAAATCAAAATAGCTTAATTCTAGTCACAAAATGGGCAGTTTTAATTTTTTTTTGTTGCAACTTGAAGAAACTGTTGATATGTTCAGTGCTTTAAAGAAAACTCAATTATTAGGGCGATGATTTATTTGTAAGGGAAAAATTTTAATTTTTATCTGTGCAGTTTTTGTCTCATCATGAAATTACTCTAAATTTTGAATTTCATAAACACCTGTTCAAAAAGCTTAGGCACTGGGTCCCTGATGTGTGTGTGTGTGTGTTAAATGAGCACATTTCATATAACGAATTAAATCAAATATTTTACTCATTATGTAGCTTGCGCATCTCTAGCATCGTTTATCCTTTTCCTTGACTGAAATTTTCAACTATCAAAAGCACGTAGGGAATGTTAGGCCACCCTATAGAGGAACACCATAACATATCAAAATTTTGGAATAACAATTGAGGAATATCTTACGAAACTTATTGCAGAATCAGATTGGGATTCTATATTTTACTTAGAAGCCATTTATAAGCACGCCATATCAATTTATAACAAAACTCAGGAGTGTAACTGAATTTCAATTACGCTTTCCAGGGCCTTAAAATTATACTAGTTTTACTATTTCTTCCCATGTTTTACTAATATTATTTTAAATAACAAATAAAAGCATTCGTCGCGGTGCATCATTATTATTTTTTACTCATTTATTTATTTTCTTATTCCCCAAATTGAGCATAAATTCCACATAAAATACTAAATTTATACTAAACTAATTATGAATCAAATATAGTAACGTTATACAAATCTCAGATCATAGAAAATAAAAGAGTATTCAAGAGTAAAAACTTTTGAGTTAGAATAATTGATAGTTTCAAAATGAATTCTGATGAAAATGTATTACAACATTTACATGCAATCAGTGGTGTAGCACCACCCATCGCACCGCGGGGGGCATAGAATTCTAAGGGGTTCAAAGCCTAACTGACACCAAGTACGAATTTAACTAGTTAAAAAATATTAAAGGCAAAACCTGCCTTATCATGGGGAAGGGGCTAATATTCTAGGTTATGGCACTGCATGCAATGTAGTAAATGCAAGTAACACACATTCCAAGGTACAAAAACCCGTGTCGCGTGCAGGGGATGATGCATATGACCCATATTAAGGCTTAAATTCCTCCCGTTGGCGTGGTGTGAAAGTCAGGAGATGGGATAGACAGCTCAGGTGTCCTCGTCACTTGACGAGGTTCAAAATTGCGAGATCCGTCGCCACTAGTTCTCCTATTGCTTCAGATATAGACTTATATCAAAAACCCAGGGTTCAAATATTGATAAATGCCATAATGAATACTAAATAGCTTTGTTTTATTTAACTAATTGATTTAAAAAGTCTTAAAATGTTAGAGTCATAGTAAAAATCTTTAACTTGAGGTAACAGGGAAAAATAATTCAAATGAAGTAAAAAGTAACTGAAAATTATAACTAAATTAATAATAACAGTAATTATTTCTACAAAATACACCATCATAATATTTCTCATTCTACTATTATATAGCAAAAAGTTGAATTTCCCACTTATAGCATAAATTTCAATGCCATATTTTTCCATTCTTTCTCAACGGCTACTTGTAATCACAGCACAATGTAACACAAACTAGACAGACAGTTCTCTTTATGTTCCTAAGATATTTCCAAATCAGATTCGAGAAATGATTACAAGCTTCCTTGAAGAAGCAAAATCAATAGAAGAGAAAATAATGAAACTGAATGAAACAGTAAAATAAGACATGGAATGCATAAAGAGAAGAAAAAGAATATTTATTTCTGATCCCTAATGAGCATCCCTCAATATTATTTTCTATATACAATGCATAAAAATGTCCATCTTTTTTATGCATTTTTTTATCAAGCTGGTTTTTATTTTTGAAAATGTTTGTGGTTTGAACTGGTTTTTTTTTTTCATAATAAAGTAATTATGAATATCAATACAAATTTAATTAAAACACAGATTTTGATAGTTTTTTTTTTAAAAAAAATTTACAAAGAGGAAAACTAATTGCACGAAAAAATTTGATAGGAAAAAATGTTATAAGAAATCACATATCATTTGTAACAAAAATTGTTCAAATCTAACTATTTTTTTACTCATCAAGCTTTTTTTTTTGTCCTGTGAAAAAAAACTTAGCAATTTATTCGTTAATTTAGTAAGTTTAAAATATTTTTCCTTTTGGTTGCATTCAGTTCATTCAAAAAGGTTTTCTCTCCCTTTTTTTTTGCATTTGAAGTTTTACTAATTCAAAACTTTAAAACTATTTTTATTACATAACAAAAAATGTATAAAAATGCTATACGTTAAATTAAAACTTTTCATTTAAAATGATTTAAAATTTTTTGACTCATTTAAACAATGCATTGCAAAGTTCCACTGATTTTTAAAAATTTTTTTAATTAATAGTGCTAAATATATTTTTTAAAATTATGCATAAAAACCTCATTGTTATTTTTATCGAAACATTATTTAATTTTTAAACAAAGAGCAATTTCAAAATGCATAGAAAGAAGCATCAGGTCACAAATTTTAAAATATCTTTAAATAAAAAATTTTTATTTTGTTGAACAGATTCCTACAATATTCTTACTAAATCTCTAGCAGTTACGTTAAAAGCATTATGTGTCCTATATTCTTTTATAATTTCTACAATGACAACTTTCATTAAAATGTCAGGTTAATCTTTTGGATACGTCTGAATAACATTATCTTAAACAATACTTCCATCCAAAACTGATTAAATCATCAATACATTTAATATTTTACAATACTTAGAGCACATTTTGCAAATTACTAATTTAAATATGTTTTGACGGCGAAGCTTGTTTCTGAAGCGAATTCTTCCATTTTCTTTTAAAAATTCATCTTACTATGATCGAAACAATTTTCTAAATTGTGCACATGATTGCTCGTTTGATGACACATAATGAATTACCGATAAGTAGAATTCAGTTGTATAGCAGTTATTTAATTTTTAACTCGATAACTCAATCATCCCGTTTATAACAAACATTTCCTTGAATGTAAAAGAAATACATCATTTATCGTTATTAAAATGTCAGTCGCGATTGCATTCTTTGGCCTTTTTCTGTGTGTTGTAAATGATTAATTTTGTTAAAGATTAATTAGTTTGTTCCTTTCAAACATCATTTCGACAGTTTATGTGGATTCGTTCTTTTTGAGTGTTTCGAAATTTCATGTTAGAGTAGATTACGATATAATTAATTGCTTAAAGCTAAATGCGACTTCGTAGCACATCTTTTAGAAGAGTAATAATTAGTAATAATAATTATGATTCACATGAAATGTATGTAATTTACTTTGTATCTTTTTTAGGAAAATATATACATTTGGTTTGACTGATGATGGAGCATAACCAGGCTTAAAACTAAGCAATGAAACTTTAAAAAAGGATTTTTTATTTAAATATTTAATGGTATGTTAAACAAAATAAAACATTCAATAGGAAAGTAGATTTTTCCTTTTTAATAATTAATTATTTTAAACTGTTCTGTTTTTAGTTCCATAATTTTTTTAGGTTTACTCGTTAAAGAGAAATGAAATTAGAAAGTTTCTGATTAGTTTTGCTGGGATAGAGAATTTTTTTACAATCAAGAAAAGAATACCTAAAGAATATAGAAGCTCTAACAAGAGAATGCATATAATATGAGCGTCATACAGAAAATAAAACCATTTACTTATAAAAAATGAAAAATTAAAATAATTATTGGAAAAAACAACTCACTCACAGTTCCATACCTTAATGCTTCTATTACTTTTCTACAGAATTATTTCCCACAGTTAAACATTTGTCACATTTACTCACGAGCCTCAGGATCCCCATGCTTATGTTTTTCAAGCCATATGGCCAATGCATTCTTCAACTTTTCATCACTTCCAAAACGCTTACCTCACAGAAATTCTTTCAGCAAAGGGAAAAGATGGTAAACGCTTAGACGGGCAATCGGCCTTTCGTTTAAATGCTTTGAAAGCAAAATTAATGAACTGGTGGTAGAAATGAAAACAAATGTTTTAATGAAGTGGCAGGGAAAATGAAAAAAAAAAATGATTCATTTGGTTTCTTTTGTATACAATACTTCCATCAAAAGCAATCGGAAAATAAGTTAAAATACAAATTAAAACCAACTGCGAATAGAATAAATCATCATCCAGCATTTATATAATTACACATTAGGTATCCCTGAATTTAAAATACGACGAATCTGGTATTTGTTATAAACATTTTCTGTAAACTGCTACTTACGACTTATTTTCCCCACTTGTATGGTCAAATTTCGCTTAATCAAACAAGGATTTATATTTCTTACTTATAATTCTCAAGTTGAAAATTTTGTGAATAAGTTATTTCATGAAATAAATGTAAACTTATTACTTCTTACTGTCCTAAACTCTGTTTAGTTTAAATATTGGACAGTTGGGATGTTATAAGTGGAAGCATAGTCAGAACTTACAAATACATTGTGTTTTATTGAACAGTTAAATCCAATACACAATAGGGTTCTTCAATAATTCTACCGTATTTATTCGAATCTAAGGTGCCCTCAATTCTAAGCCGCACACCAAATTCTCAAGATATTTTTGTGAAAAAATATTGTCATCGATTCTAAGACTCACCCCAAATTTTTTACACGTTTTTGGCGAAAAAATAAAGAAAGAGTAGTGTAAAAGGTTTATTGATATTCGATATCCGAAGTTAGTAATTAATTTTGCTTTAATCTATAATTGCTCTAACCGACAATATCATGTTCCGAAAATAATTCGTAACTTCCACTGTCACAGTTCACTTCGGAACCGGTGCCTGCGTCACCATTTTTCCACACGGTGCAGTCTTCCGTGCCATCCAATCCTTTTTTTTTTGTCTAGTGAATAACTGAAGGTTTACAAGCAAAAATCACATATCACGCTGGTTACGTCATCGACTTATATTTGTTTCATCCGTGGCAAATTTTCTGACCGCTGCTCTGTTTCTATTTTCTTCTGGATATAAAATCGCCTTCCTTTTCATACTTACATCATAGTGAACTCATCTTGATGCCCTTACTGATATATATATATATGATTAGATAATTAGAAGAAAGTGTTTAGAAAAGAAAATCCTACATTAGATTAGACAGCGAAATTCAGTATAGACTGGATAGTGAAGATAAACTGCGGAATGGAATGAGTCACCGATGGAAGTGGCCAGAATGGACGGTTACATTTTTCCTTTTGAAAGGGGTAGAAACTCAATTTCCGCATCCAACGAATTGTTTTGCCTTCGATTCTAAGCCGCACCCGATTTTTAATAGAATTAATACTGGAAAAATCGTGCGACTTAGATTCGAGGTATTTTTTCATTTAGGTACTGTAAGAAATTGGTCTATTAAAGGAAAATTAGTTTGGGAAGAAGGGGGGTGGCAGAGAAAAGCTTGTAACTTTCCTCTTATTGAAAAATTTATCCCATCTTGATATTTAGCTTGTGAGAATAACGTACGTTTTGATAATTCAGCGGGGTTTCCAAAAACGAAATATAGGTATCAATAATGTAACAAATATCAGTTTGAAGTTATAAATGCGAAATTGAAGTATATTAAAATCATTTGAAATAAACCAACATGCCTTTATTTGAAATTTGATCTAGCTTTTATGAATTGGTTTCTTGAGATAATGAATAGGCACAGTAATTTTCAATGCCTATCTAGTGATATTGACTAAAGTTACCTGATATCACGGTAAAAAGAAATGTTCAGGATTATTTGTGCTTCTTCGAATTACCAATATCAAGGTAATAGGAGATGTATTGAATAATATTGTTTGTATAACTTGTTTGAGTCTGGAAAGGGAGTTCAAGTTCACAAAGGAATCATCCAAATTAAAAATAAGGATTTGTTTGCCTTTTGGAATAAGTTTCAAATGGTTGGAAAAAAATCAGTATACAATCATATATACAACTTAACTTATTAAATTCTAATCTTGTATATTTTTCGTGTATTTTAACTGCAAATACTATTTTTCGAAACTTTAGACTCAATTTATTTTTCACGTAAAAAAATATTCATTTCTCTGTTTTCATTCATTTGCTTTTTATAGAAAAAATAGCTAAATGATTTAAGTGAGCAGTTTCCAATCAGCCTGGTGCCCAAGTATTTCCCTAAAACCCATTACGAATTGTAAAAATAACTCATATATCCCTTCACTTCAAAAAGTGATTATATTTTTCCCAATATGAATGTATGAAAGGATTATTCTGCCTCTTCTGTCGTTCGCCAGTTGTAGCGAAAGGTTGCTCAAAACTCGCTCTACTCCTAATGACTAAATATGTAAATAAAGGCTGTTTGAATTTCTTCTCAACTGTTACGTTTGTCAAGACTACAATGTCTCAAAAACATGGAACTTATTATACATATACGTATATTTAAACACGCAACGTATGTTATTTTCCCTTCATCAATGCTCTCCAGAGGGAAAATTGAATTTTACTGGCAAAGTTCGTTTCCCAGCGTGAACTTGAAAAGTAAGATTATGGCAACCACAGAGGATGTGATCAAGTTTATCAGATTTGTGATTTTGTCACACCTGACAGATTTGGTGAAAAATAAGATGTCGCCAAGGAATCATCAAGAAGTCTCTCGGGCAATCTTTCTAGAAATTTCCTAGAAGCTAAAAAGACCTTTGAAACGGAGGTCAGTTCATATAGTTCAGAAGACATTTCATTCGAAATCTCTTTGAGATTTGACGGCGATAAGAGAGAGAGATTCTTTATCTGTCTGAATTCCTGCTAGTGGAGCTGATCTAAACAGCTAATTTTAAAACGTTGTAAAGCTTGTTTGTAACGGGTGCTTTTTACATTTTTGTAAATAACCTGTAAAATATTTCTTTGTGTATTTACCTCGGTTTTTCCTTGTTTATTGATAATTCTACAATTATTGAAATAATTAGAGTCGTCGATTACTTTTCCGTTACTCAAATTTGCATAAATATATTAATAATACCAAGAAACTAATCTGTTTCTAAACAAAAAATATTTAATGGGAATGTATATTTATAATATATGAAAAACTAATTGTCTATATATATATATTATTTATTTCTTTACCTTAAGAACTGTATTTGAAAAAAAAAATATTTTCTTTTAAATCTGACGTTTTTAATGTACGACACAATAAAACGAATTTCAGCATCGAGGCAGATAAAAACATATATCTGTTGATTAAAAACGAAATCCTGAACTCAAATCTTTAATTAAGGATTTTAATTTTGGACTGCTTGTTCCCATAAATAAAAGAATAACATTTTTTAAATAAAGAAGTCATTGTCATGAATAATATTCTTGAAAAAAAAACAGTATTGTTTTATTTAAAGCGGAAAGAAGCAACACGGAAGGGAATAGGAAGTTTAATGGAAAATGTAATGTTTGACATATTAAATGCCTTATTTATTCATTAAATATTTTTTTTTACATTTTTTAAAAAATATTTTCTTAACGTGTGTGCTTGGGGAATTTCCTGAGTGATTAGAAAAGATGTTTATTCAGGAAATATAGATAATTGTTTTCCTTTTTTTTTAAACCAACAAAAAAGGCTTAATGAAGCTTAAAGAATTTTCGCTGAAATATTTAACATTTTTTTTTACTTCCTTTACTTGTTTGGTTTTTAAAACTTTAGGTTTTTTTTTTAAATCTACGAGTAGTTTTTTTAAAAATTCAACAGGTTTAAGTATGTTTAATACTGTGTAAAAAGTGATAAAGTTAAGTAACTTTCATTTCTTTTTGGGTATTAAGTCCTATCCGCACAAAAAATTGTTTTCATATGTTAATTATTCATTATAGTATAAAAGAATCAATTTATATTTCAATTCGTTACGTAGGATCCTCAAAAATATTCCATTATTCCCATGGTGCGTATCAGTAGAGAAAAGTACAATACAAGAGTGTGCATATAAATAAAGTATTTCTTAAGAAATAGAAAAAAATAATGAATTTTTTTCTCCGTAGAATATTTTAACGCACAACTGTTTTGTTGCTTAAAAATATTCCTGAACAGTTCAATCCCTGGGCTCTGAACTTTATCCCGAAGTTGAATATTGTGTAAATATCTCTACCATGAATTATCGAAAATATCTCATGCTATTTTTTATATTTTTTCTGTAAAGTAAAATAAAAACATAACCGAAAGCTTTTTTTCGAAAAAAGTTTTACCTTTAAAAACTTTGTAAGGGCCGAGATGCTCTCTCAATCTCGCCTAGAGCGGTGGGAGGAAGGGGAGGATGACTAGCCAAATCAACAATCAATCTATTAACTGAACACACAATTTATCAACACAATTCAAATAATTTAAACGAGAAGAGATGTTCTCAATCAAAGCAATATGTGGATTAATAACGAGATGCGCGAGTTATTAGAATATTTTAAATATCGACCCTCTTACTTCAGGATCAAATCTACTATCCTAATTATCTGAACACTAATTAAACTTTAGTGAACAATTGTCATTTTAATTCTTTCACCTATCAAATCTCTGAAATACGGAATAAAATGGTATAATACCTGATCAGTAGCAGTCTATCTTATCTCCTCACTTTTTCTCTCCTACTAGCTTGAAAACCTAGACTATATATAGCTTACCTAATCTGAATTATCAAGTTTCTTCTTCAGATGTTTAGCTGTGAATAAACTCAAATTGATAGACCAAAGATTTCCCAAGAGGATTATATTAAAGAAAGGACGCGGATAGATCCATAACAACTGTTTTTTTATATTATATATATATATTATATATATAATATATATATATATATTATATCTATATATATATATATTTCATATTCTTATTTAACTTATTCATATTTTCCATTGTAAATTGAGCTACTTAAAGAACATAATTTCTTAAACACTTTTGCGTTGTTATCTGAATGGTAAGAAAAGGTTTATTTATTGGATGATTTAATATCGGAAGATTTAGGGAGTGCATTTACATGCGTAACGTGTAAAAGACTGGGGAATTAATATAATAGACATTTAATTAAAGCAAGATGTAGTTTTGTCTTACTAAAAGAAAGAAATAACTCAAATGTGCAGGGGGGAAAAATCATCTCCAAACTTGAAATTTTAGCATTCGTTTAAAGAGTGGTTATTTCCAAATCATTATCATTTAATTTTTTAGCCATTATGTTATTGAGAACATAAGTAAGCAAATATTCACTAAGCAAATACAGTTAAATAGTGAAATCTTTAAAATTAATACTGTGCTGTGTATTGTAATTTTAGAAAACCCTAATATATATATATATGCATGTACAAACACACTTTAAAAATCGTATTTCGGAAATAAATCTTTAGCTGGTTCAGATATGTAAAATAATGAATCAGATGCATACAAATCAGGTCTACAGTAAAAAGACGATGAACAATACAGCAATAAAACATGACTTTATATATCACCGATTTATTTATGCAACTGATGTTCAACATTACTTTCAATACATGGTATGGAATAAGGTACGGCACTTCACAACACAAATGATAAATGAGTATAGCATGTCTGGAAGAATTTCATACACAGTTTGCTGAATGAGCTCCGAAATTGTAAGAGGAGAGACAGGTACATTAACGAGTTTAAATAACTGTATAGCCAAAAATCTTTAAGAGTGAATTCTGGTGATCGTAGAAGTCACTTGATTTTACTGACTCGACACTAAATATTTCAAAACAAATGGATTCAAAATTGCTCCTTTTTAACCCGTGAGTGGTCACACGAGCACATTCACCCCAGGTTAACAAAATCTTTAATTCTAGGATAACTGTTTACTTGTTACCAATAACCTTGTTAGTATCCTCCAACATGACAGTCTTCATGTAAACTAAAATGTATTTGTCACATATCTCCCTTTTTAGAGAGTGGTAAAAGTTTTTTACAGTCTCAAGGTACTTGGGGTGACTGAGTTTCCCGCGTGACCACTTTTGTTTCAATATATTTTTTATGAACAGACTACAATTTCCCCCTGTGCACGACTTAGTTTGCTGTACGACTCATTATGGTTTATAAATGTAAATAAGCAGAATATAGAAAAAGAAATGGGCCTCTGAGATCTTTATTGGATGAAATTGAAACTGATCAAGAAAGGGAAGAACCTGATAAAATAGTGGTCATTAATCATGATAGCGAAAGTAAATTTAGGCATTTGAATTGAAAGGAAACTTTTCAAATGCTACCTAAAAAAACTTCATCAAGAAAGATATGAAGCCATAAGTATACCACTAGATATACTGCACCCTATCCAAAAGACACCAAAAAGAAAAAGTTCAACATGTAATTTCTTGATCATCTAAAGGCAGTAAAACTACAATAACTTGAACAATATATGATAGCTTTGCCTGCAAATATCATTCCTGTAATGTTAGTGAAAAGTGTCTGTAATTTGTGCCCTTCATTTAAGTCGCGCACAATTGAAATATTTTAGGTCAATTTTATTGGAATTTTTAAAAATTATCAAAAGAAATTGAAAAACAATTTAAAAAGTCCTGAAAAGTAGGTAAGTATAATTCCTCTTAATGAAATTATACCTTGGAATTATATGATTTATATTGTGTACAGTAAAAATAATATTGTTACGATTTTGGTATTTAAAATGTGTTTATAATGTTAAATTATGTCAAAATTACTATTCTGCTTGAAAAATAGTGCAGGATTAATGTTTATTGCATGTAAACATGTGAATTAGATCAATTGCTATGGGACCTTGTAAATAACATGGAGCTCTTTGGGTATCTCGCCAAATTGGCGAGATATCGTTTAGTTGGCGACAGTTTTGGCAACTTATTTTGTCGCCAAATTTGTTGCCAAGTGTCGCCAAATTTGGCGATATTTGACGACTTCCGGTTCCGGGCGGTTCTCCTATTTTCTGGAATGTTCTACCACTTTCGCCGTGTCTATATAAGGCATACTGAAATGCAACATGGGGCAGTTGTTATTCAGATTTCTTGAAGCTCAGACGCGCCCGCAGCCTCTGTTACTTTACGGGTGATTCCGTTGTGATTTATGCCGAAGAGAGTACGAAAGCCTACGGCTTTGAATTTGATCTATTCCCCGCTGGATCAGTACATTGCGTTGTGTTACTGTTGTGTTGTATTACTGTGACTTCGGCTGTTCTTATGCCTTTCTGAACATTGTATTCTTCATTGGGCTGATAATAAAGAACTGTTTTATCGCTGTCCTGATTAAAGTCTATTCAATCCTGACTCAACAGTGAAATTCGTTACAATATAAAAAAATGTGTTGGGAGGACTCTGGCACCCCGAGCGACTATTATCGTTAGTATGGAGGGAGTGAATTCTTCCGGGTCAAAAATCTTTTTTAATGTCATGTGTAATATATACACAATTGTAACGGGTCTATTCGTATACCTCCTACTAATTCTTTTGAGGGAAACCTCTATCTTTAAATATTTCCTATTGAAAACTTTCTCCCAAAGAAGAAGGTGTGATTTATGTAAATCATGTCGTATGTTTAAGCATTAACTTTTAGGTTCGAGAAGGAGAAATATTTTAGGAGTTAGATGATAGAAGTTAGTGATTAACATAAAATAGTTGAAAGCTAGACGAGAAGGACTCGTCGATTAATTAATTGATATATAAGATTGATAATTGATGGTTCAGTCAATAGGATATTTGAATTAGAATCAAATCGACTAGAAGTCGATCATCTGATAAAGGAATTGCGACTATTTAGAACGTAGATTGCCAAACGTTCCTAAAGTAAGTGATTCTACTCATAATTAAAGATGAAATATCTTGTCTACCTCGCTTTTACTCCAGTACTTAAATATAAGTGCATTTCCTACCCTGGGTCATTTGAATTGATTAATAGAATAATAAAATTGATTTCTTTTGGTTATTACTTCTCTTCATTTTAACGCCGCTGGTGGATGTCAGAGGATATCTCTCCATCACACATTGACTTGGGACAAATCTATACGCGACCTTAATACTAATCTTCTTGGGGAAACTTTGGGGCCAGCATACGTGTTAACTCATAGCCTCTCAAGAAGAAACCATGATATTTAAATTTGCTTGACTGTATAAAGTCTAGGTTTTGTAGATATAAGATAGAAGGAGCCGGAGAGCTGTTGCGGTGATTCGTAGGTGAGAATATTAGAATATTTCATTGAGTATTTCATAAACACAGCGCGAGTTTAGGAAGGAGTTGCTAAGATAATAAATTAGTAGATTAAGGATCTACGATAGATTGAATCAGATTTAGTTAATTAGATCACTTACGCTTGTTCAATTAGAGTTATTCACGTAGAATAGATCGCTCTCTTTATAAATCACTCCTAGGGTCTTCTTTTGTAGTTTCACTTATGATTATGTGTGTTTGAATAGTAATAAAACAAGATTTATTATTGAAGTTTCTGGTGATGCTTTATCCCCCCCCCCACACCCTTAGGCAGGCAAGGTGATGAAGGAGCAATGCCAAATAGGCCGTGCTCACAGACTTCACAATTAATATTTGCACTAGTCTGATTTTAACTAAAACACAGTGGTGCAACAGCCCATGGGCCACGGTCTGCTGTGCCCAGCCCAGTTTTCGTGACCTTGGGCGCTGAGGTTCATGTGAACCTCAGCGCCCAAGGGGGAGCTATTAATTATACTGGGCTATTATTAATTATACTGGCGCTATTATTAATACTGGGGGTTCCGCGAAACCCCCAGTATTTAGCTTCCAAGTAAATCTGGTAATCATTTATCGACCCACTGAAGGGATAATAGGCCGAGTCAAACTTGCCAGCCTGAGGTTTGAACCCTGGGCCTGTGGCGTGGAAGCGCTATACACTACCCCTCAGCCACTGGGCTCTGATTTTAATTAAACTATACATAAAAAATCATTCTTAACAATCCTGTGAATAAAACTGCCGCAATTTAACTCTCCCACAAGCTAAAGCAGTTTCTTGTTTAATAACTGAGAAGACGTCTTGTTTTCAATAATGTATATTTCAAAGCTTTTCATTAATCAACTCTTTTCATTAATAATTCATTAATTTCATGCAAACAACTTTAGAAATATTCAGCCGGAACATTTTCAAATATTTCAGACACTTGTTTGACACAAAAAATAATGCATGTGTAAGTCCCCAAAATTAAAAAAAAATTATTTGCAAAATTCTACGAAATATGAAATGTAAGTTAATTTTAAGATAGTATTCTAGATTGTTAAAACAGTTAATGAGCTATGTTTTCCAGTTAATTAATCTATTAACGCAATAATTTATTTCCGTTTCGTTCATTAAGACGGATGCCAATTCAGTAAACCAAAAAAAAAAAAAAAAAAAAAACCGTGCAACTCAACAAAAGCATACCATTTCATTTTTGACAACTGTACAATAAATGCAAATGATGCCGAAGGACAGAAAATTTTCCTCTATTCATCATAATGATTAGAATAAAAAGTATCATTGTTTTTTAAAGTTCTCTCTTCTTAAAATATATTTCTAAAATAGAACTGCAAAACATTGAGCTATTTATAGCGAACCTTACACATTCTAAACAGAACATCCTTAGAAAAAATATACATTTTGTGCACCTTGTAAGACTGATGAACGAAATTCCGGATTCAAGAAACGTAAAGCTATTAAGGGTGCCTGATTTCAGCTTCACGCAGGTAATGAATAGTCATTTCATTAAACGTTAACTACCAAAACTTTAGCTCCCACAAACTTTTGCATAATTTGCACATTTAGTTAAATTTCGGCACAAATCATGGCGTTAAACGGACGTGAACTATAACTATAATGCATAATTTATAATTTAAATTGCATTCAAAATACCAGCATCGGAATTTCTGATAAAATTAATAATAATTAAGTGGAAAATATTTGCAAAATATATAAGGATTTTGTAAATAATAGTGAGTTAGTTCGGGTGTTTTGATACTAAAGCTTGTTATAAATAATTATATATTCATGAATATATTAGTATTTACCGTTTCTACATAGTATGTAAACCAAAGTATTAGAAATTGGAAGGATATTCATTAAACAGCAAAAACACTCTAATGATTGCGTGCTTATAAGGATATAAATGGGTGTTATTGACTGTAAAATTAAATGTGACAAGGGGCTCAAGTATAATAAATAATGGAATTATAAGATATATAAGATAATTATGAATTTCTGAACAAAAATTGTGAGCAACATTTTTTCATAAACTATTTTTTTCGTTATTTTTATATATTCGTTATAACGGGTGGGCAAATAAAACTGGCCAGGAGAACAGAGTTCCAGGTTACAAAGAAACTCGTCAAAGGAAACGAGATAGTTCACTAACCTGCTTATAGAAGATGTTGACAACGACAACTATTTATCTCTTGGCACCTTTGGGTCCGGGTTAACAAATTACAGCAGGCAGATCGAAGCTGGACAGTTAGAACTGCTCCAGTTCTTGAAAACTTGAGGGTTGCTTCATTATACATTAGATTTGAAAATTCCCCACAAAAAGTAATCGCTCACTGACAGATCAGGTGACCTGGAAGGCCAGCTAGGGTGGAGACTGGATTGACCACTACTAACAACTATGTCATGAGTGAATATTGTGAAAATGTGATCTATGGTACAGCGGGATGTGTTGGCAGTTCCACCATCCATTTGGAAGTAACTGCAGGTATTTTTATCATCAGTTAAAATGCTGCCACAAATGAATTCAAAATGTTGGAAATTTAACACACCAAATTCGCCAAATGATGAAAGAAAAGGAGACCAATAATGCAGCACACCAAACACTAATCTTCTGATCATGCAATGGTGTATGGTGGAGGTTATGCGGATTCTCCGCTGCCCAGAACTTGTCATTCTGTGAGTTGCTATAACCCCTCAAGAGAAACCAGCTTTCATCAGAAATAAAGAAAAGATCCATGTCCAAGCCATTCATTGTTATCTCAGTAAACAGCTTGGTGTGCTCGTCACATTCACGTACAATCGTATTCCCTCTTCCGGGCCACTTTTATTTGTTCCACCCTGAAAAACAGTCTTGGTTGACAATATATTTTATCTCTCCAACCAGATTCCACTGAAGATTCATTGTATAATGGAAAGGGGGCGGGGTTACACATATGGCGAGATTCAAAATTTTCATATTATTATTTTTTTTTTCAGAAGACTAGCTCATTCCGAAATGGATAAGAGGGGTTTAGACGATTTCCCGTATATATAGCGCCAATCTTGTTGGCGTATGGAAAAAACAGGTCAACAAGTTTAAAAATTTAAGCTAATTTTATCTCTTTGATGTGGGTGAAATGTGAAAATTTGATGAGTTCAGTAAAGAGGCTCAAGTGATATCCTTGTCACTTGACCGCAATCTAAAATTGTAAGGTCAAACAATTATAGAGCTCCTGCCAGTTCTAAGTTTTACATTAATGACTACCAACTGAAGTCCCACTGTGTAGAGGGGTTGATGCACATTAAATATTTGGAGGTCTAAAGTAATTCCGTTTGCATGGTAAGGAAGTTAGGAGAGGGGGTTTCAGATTAGGTGTGGTCCTGATCCCTTGACCATGGATCAAAATTACGAGGTCCATCGCAAATAACCCTCTTATTGCTTCGAGTTTAACATTAATAGACACTTACTCATGAGTCAATTCATATCCCATAAGTTTTGTTGAATTAAATTTAATATACGATTTAAATTAAATTCGTGAGTTATTTCAATTAAATTTGTTTTATTATGGAATAATAATTAAAAAATATGTATGCACACATGAAAATGCATGGTTTGCCGCAATGGTGCGATGAACAGTGGACATGGACAATGGAATGGAACGCCATTCAGTTTACCGACGAGTCCGCTTCTGCCTGCATCATCAAGATGGTCCGATTCGAGTTTGAAGACACCGTGGTGGGAGGTTACTAAACTGCTGCGATTGCATCGCCACACTGGTCCTGCACTCCTTATCATGGTTTGGGGTGGTATTGGATTTCGCTGTTGCACCTCTCTTGTACCCATTGCCGGTACACTGAACAACCAACGCTATCTCTCTGAGGTGTTGGAACCCGTGATCCTCCCATAAATTCAGCGCTTGCCATCAGCCATATGCCAACTGGATAATGCGTGACCACACTTGATGCGTAATGTTTAAGAGTTCTTCTTAACTATGAAATTGGATTGTTTCATTGACCTTCTTGTTCTCCCAATCTAACACCAATCGAAAACGTGTGGTCCATGCTTATACAACGACTGGCCCGGGATACACCACCTGCTGCTACACCAGATCAACTTTGGCAATATGTGGAAACCCATGGACTACTGTACTCCAAGGATACATCCAAAGCCTCTTTGATTCTATGCGAGTTGTCTGGCAGCGGTTATAGTCAACAATGGCGGCTACACTAACTACTGATTTTGTCATCATCCATTCGATACAAGAGGCTGTAATTTTAATTGTTTGATCTTTGTATAACATGTTGTCTTCCAAATAAATTTTGCTAGGATATGTTTGGTCCTTCTTGGTTTCAAATTTTGTATGTGGCCCGCAGTGTATATATATATATATGTGTGTGTGTGTGTGTGTGTGTTCGTGAGTGTAATCATAGGTGAGTGGTTTTTATCATCACTGATTTAATATTTCCATAACTAGGTTGTGATTATAACAGTTGTTGGAGTGATGACGAATCTTGAAAGATTTTTATATTATCATTTTATTCTTTTGATGGACACACTCATAACACAGATAACAAAAAGCACTACTTACAACAAACGAATGACAATAAAGCACAGTTACATTGTAACAAGTAACGGCCGGCTAATTTTTCATGGAAACCAGTGCATTATATGAAACACAGACACGAAGTTCCAAATTTCACATGACTTCCGTGGACGGACCTCGTGATTGGTGGAAAGATATCGTAACAGGTGATTACATAAGGGATGATTAAAATACGCTGAGGTTTTAATTTCTAAGATATAAAATACGATTAGATCCCGTTAGGTGGGTAAGCTAGCAGTTAATTTTTTCGGGTAATTCCTGGAGGGTCAGGACGATTAGAAATTAAAAAAGTTTTTAAGATAAAATTAACGTGAATTATTACATGTGGGATATATACTGGTGGATTCCGATATAACAAATTCATCGGGACCGAAGTGTTTATTCGTTAATTCGGGTTATTCGTAATATCGGGATCCAATAAAATACAAAGTTTTTGCCCGTCTTTATAATGAGTAACTATGCTAAAAGTATCTATTGCTAGAAAATACACAATTTTTTATTAGTAGGTTCAAATCCTATCAGCAAATTTTTGAGCACCAGTCAATTAGATATTTTAAAATGCTTATAGATATTTGACAATCTTTTTGATTTGACTCGAAAGATTTCTTTTTCGACTTTATACAGAGAAGAAAATACCGCATCCCTTATATCGTACTGCATGAGGTATGTTTATAGTTTCTACAAACAATGTAAGGCATAAGAAAATATAACATTTTCGATGGAAGCTTCAGAAAGGAATTTTTTGACCTGTTCAAAACTCACGCAATAGGTTACACCAATAACTCATTTGCACCTATAAAATCGGAGATTGGGCTTCTGTTGAAATCTGCTGCTTACTAGAACAATTTTCTGTCCCAGAAAAAAATAGGTCCTTTGAAAAGAAATCAAACCTTTTAAATCCAAATTAGTGAACATTTTTTTCTTTGGCTGCTGAAATAATTCGTTCTTTCAAGATTTATTATTCGTTAAATAGAGGTTTTCCCTTTCTTTTTAATTGGGGTAAATATTCGTTAAAAAGCGAAATTCGTTAAATAGGGTTTCAACTGGTATATATATTTACTTAATATACATATAGTAAATATATGTTATATATATTTACTTAATATATATATATATATATATATATGTACATATATTAAGTAAAATCTAACTTTGAAATATTTTTATATCCCAAAATCAATTTTATTTTAGCAGTATATCTCAATTGTATTTAATACTTATAAATAATTAACTGTTTTGAAACAAAGAATATATTTTTCATCCAATTAATTCGAAGTATAATATCTCGAAATTGGAGTATTTTTTTATATCTAAAAACATTATCTAATGAAGCTATGTTATAAAAAAATGAGTACTAGAATATTTATTGAAAGTGATATACGGCGTTCTCTCTAATCATTAAAAAACTCATTAAGGTATGACTACTTAACAATTCTGAACAAATACAACCGGACCACCAATCTGCGAGATGGGAAATTAGTAGAGGCAAAATATATTTGAAAAGCCAACTTTAATTATGTTTTCATCGCTTAATATCCACTGTTGAAGACGCAGGTCATTATATTGAGCATTTTGTCAAAGCGGTATCCATACTTAAAAAAGAAGGCAATTCTATGAGTGAAAAATGTGCCTACTTATATTAAATTGCTTCGCTTAAAAAGAGACCGGTTGATGGAGCACTAGTTGCAAATTGCGTAAAAGACCAAAGCATAAATCATTAGTTTCTTAAGTAGTGAGGTTGGGAAAAAATTTATACCCAGTAAAATCACGTTTTCTGGGCTTGATTGCTTTTTTTTTCTTATGGCCCTATTAAGAAATATATTGCATATTCTTTTATACATTTTAATTGAAAATATATACACAATTCCTAAACTACTCAAGATTTATACAATTAAATAGAGTATTTAAAGCGTTGTAATCTATAATGAACATTCGTACTAACGAGAGTAATTAAATGCAACAAAACGCTAATTTAAATCCGAATGTGAGCATCGTCTTAAAAATATTTTGTATTCGACTATGAATCCAATTGAATGCGATTGCAAACAACGTACTTTAATTATGATACAAGGATTTTAAAACCATTTGTAAGCTAGAAACTTTTTACAGGGATTATAATTATTTTTATTCATTGCATATTCATAGTGAAGTTTTGAAGCACTTTCAAGCCAGATATTGACATTTGCTTTGTTTCAGATTAGTATATATTAAAGACATTGTTTAATTTCCTTCTGGACTTCAACTCATTTCCTTCCGTCATTGAAAGAATTTCTCAATCATTCAATTCTTTAATAAATAAAATACTTTTTCAAATCAACTACACTTTTCAATTGGATCAGTGGTTCTTAAACTTTTTTAGAATGGAAACCTTAGAACTATAAGATGTTTTGGTGGAACCCATTTCTCACATACTTAAAAGAATATATCTTAAAACAGTATTTAAAGCATATCAACATATTTTTGGAAAGTGATTTATTGTCAAAAGTATTATATTTTCTGTTAAAAAATTTAGTATAATGTTAATATAATTTACTATTTTAATAATATTAATTTATGCTCCAGGTACCCATGCATTATATATAGTGCATTGTACATTCATGGACAAAAAAAAATTAGCGCACCAAGAAGGAGTCGTCAACATGAAACGAAAATTTACACACGTAATGACTGTTTTGATATAAGTAAATGATTGGAAAATCAAAGAAAAAGGATAATTTATTTCAGAGATAAAGGCAAAGGAATAGAGGATTTAATACCCTGTTGAACCCCCTCTAGCGCGAATGCACGATGCGATTCGATCGGGCTTTGAGGCATACAAGTTCTGTATGATGCCTTGATACATTTCGTTCCATATTTGCTGTAACCTTGCCTCTAGTTGGCTGAAACTCGAGGGATGCCCAACTCGCCATCCAAATGATTCCAGAGACAAATCTAGGGAGTGGGCAGGCCAAAGAAGGGTAGTAACAGTGCGGAAACAATCTTGTGACACCCTTGCCGGGAGAGGTTGATCGTTGTCTTGTTGAAAAATGGCTCCTGGGAGCCGTTGCATGAGTGTCAACACATGTGGTTGCAGGATGTCATGGACAAACCGCTGGGCTGTCATGGTGCCATGGATCAATACTTGGGGTGACAGTGTATTGTAGGCATTGGCACCCCATAACATCACACCAGCTGTGGGAGCGCTGTGTCGCTGTAAAGGAAAGGCAGGATTGAGGCGTTCTCCACTGGGTCTCCACATACGAACACGATTGTCATCACTGCTGAGATTGAATCTGGATTCGTCGCTAAAGACGACCTGGTTCCATTCCGCTGCAGTCCAGTTTCCTCGTGCGTGGAGGGAAAAAAACTCCTACTCCAAACGGAGGCTTCGATGGGTGGGTATAAAGGGCAGCCCACGTAATGGGCGCCGTGATCCCAAATGTCCTTCAGCTAGGCTCCTTCGTATGGTTCGAGAAGACGCAGAGGCCCCTAGTGAAGGTGCTACATGTGCCTGGCTGGTGGCCGATGAATCAGTTGGCTGTACGCGTGCATTTCTTACGATGTGGCGGTCTTCTTGATGACTGGTTGTCGAGGGCGTCCTGAGCGTGCTCTTCGTGTAAATGAGATTTCTCGGATCCACTGGTCCCAACACCTCCTCACAACACAATCAGAGCGGCTTAATTGACGAGCTACTAGCCTAACTGACTACCCAGCTTCCATCATGCGGATGATGCTTCCCCTCTCAAACTGCGAGAGTTGCTCATATTGTCTTCGAACGGAATGTATACCAAATTTCATAGAGAACGGGAATTTATTTTGCATTCACATTTATAATCTTCTTTTCGATTTTGTATTGTGACTCGGGGAACCCAAGCTTCCATGAAACACAGTTTATAGACCACTAAGTAATGTAACATCAAATTAACTTTAAAAAATAAAATGTTATGACACGATGTTAGCAAAAAATATGTATTGAATTTTTATAAGATTTGCGAAATTAATTGTTGTACAAAATTTAAGATTTATAAAAATGCTCATCGGTCAGCGTATTTTACATATACAAGTTAACTTACATCACAGTACTGTGATGCGACTGCTTTATCTCCAAAAATGTGACATATTAAAGAATGAAATATGTGAAGAGTAACTTGTGTGATGATAAATCTCAGGTCACGGTTGATGTTAAGGACATCAAATCTAAGGCCAAAAGGGTTTGCTATTTTGACATCCACGAAACAATTTCACCATTCCTACTGATACAGATGTTCTTGCGCTGTGTATTAATGTGTTGTTAAATAATAATTGAATAAAACAATATTAAATAAATAATTAAAACCACATCTATATTTTGATTCTTTTTTTATGGAGAACTCAAGTGTTTAGTTAGCCCCTGTAGCGTCGGCTCATTAGTCGAACAATACTTGTCAAGTTTGATGTACAGGATGTCCGGAATGCCCAGATGAGACATTGTAATCTTCTGTAAGAGACCTTGCATTCTTCCCTTATGCCTGGAGGTGAACAGTTGTTTCGCCGATTCTGAAAGTGGCTATTTTGAAAGCCCAACACTTACATCTCCGGCTCTCAGATATTGTTTTGGCACCATGATCTATAGAAAAGACACTCCTGTGAACAATATCCATTTTCGGGTCGCACATGGGAGCTGCGAACTATTTGGAGGAAAAATCCTGTTGTGATAAAGGCATACCCTGGTGGGTGTCTTTAGTGTTGTAAATTGTCAGGACGATTTATAGACCCTTCAGATGGTACACTAGGTACGACGATAGAGTTGGTGTCAGACGCTCCAGTCTATTGTTTCCAGGCATCATTAAAGTTGGTACTAAAACGAGGAGGGTCATGTGAAGATCCGCTACGCTCCCCAATCACTATTGGGGGCGTGAAAGAGGCTCACCCAGGATGTTTAAAGAATCGTTTCGCAAATTGATGAGGACCTTCTTCAATCTTCTGCCTTTCCTACCAAATCATTTTTTCCTTCTTCGAAAACACTTGATAGAGGTTGCGGAGGCAACCGCACCTCACGGACCAAGGGAGAGGGATTACGATGACCCTTTAAAGATGGAATGTCGGTATCTGCGGAGAAACTGCTTTATTGAACTGACTTTGGATCATACCAGTGAAAGGGGTTGCGGAGACTGCCGCATCCAGGAGCCGATCCTCTCAAGATCTTTAAACCTTAAATGGAACTAGAAGTTTTTCCAGCGAAAGTCTGCGAAGAGTAACAATTTTCTAATGAATAAAATGTTTTGTTTAATTAATTTGGAATAAAATGTCTTTCGGCAAAAAGCTGTGTAAGCCCTTTCACTACCAAGTAATGAAGCAATTTTAAGGGCTCAGACATCACACTCCCAACAACTGACGTTTAACAGAATGAGGTTCTCCAGCTGAACAGCTTGGACACCCTTGATTTAGAGGATTGGGCAGATTTGTATTAACATCTTTTTTAGAAATAATATACGAGGTTTAGCAGGCAAGTATCTATTGTAGTTTCGAGACTCGATCTGGAAACGAAGAGTTGCATCTTTGAATTTTAGTTTCCACACTAGAATGTTAGTTAAAAATTTAAAAATAATTAACAGTAGTCTCAAATTATTCCACACTGATGCATTTGGTTGGTTCTAGATCTAAACCAAGAATCGACTAGAACATCTGCAGACAAGAAGTTCATGATCTTGGCGACTATTTACATTTTTTAAAAGATATATTACACTTATTTCTGATAAATTTTTTATTTAACACACATGTATTCTTAAATCAATTGATTATATTTTGTGTGCATATGATCAAATAGTCATTTTAGATAGAGGAATACTTTTGATGCGTGTGTTAATTGAATTAATTAATGATAAAATAAATGAAATATATTCCTGTTACAATTTTTAATTATTAAATTTATTTCATTATTCTTATTTGTAAACTTTCAGTGATCCTTCTGTTTTATGTCCTTTTCAGACATGTCTTTTTAGGCTTCAGCTGTTTCTGCATTGTTTCTTTGATTCGTTTTCTTACACCTTCAATATGATAAATTAAATTCAGATGTTTACAGTTACAATTACTATTTGAAAACCCTAGACCTGGCATACATTATCCTTACGCAATAATTACTTCTTAAATTTGAAATAAAAATTTTTGAAAATTTAGAATATTGCTTTTCAAAGAAGGCCGAAACATTTCCAAGTATATATTTTTTATTTTATTTTCACTGAAAATATATTTTCAGAAAGGAATTATTACGACAAAAAGTAAATAAATGAAGAAGCATGTAATAAAAGTACTCCTCTTAAAATATTTAAAAATAAGTAAGAAATTTAATTACACTCAAAGGAAATATTTCTCGCTTTCAAATATGGAAAAGTAAAAGTGATTGTAGTTATTTAATGTTTATTGGATCTCTTAGAACGATAAAATGAAAATATTTTACATGCATATTTACATAATAGTAATTATAAAAAATGTATACGAACTGTAATTAAAAAGTCAAACGCCGAAACATCAATTACAAAATGTTTCCGAATGGAAATCGAAATGTAGAATTAGAATAGCATATATGCGTATAGGTTGATGTACTTAATAACAAACAAACAGAAAAATGTATAGGAAGGAACAATGTCATAATAAATAGAACAAAAAATGATATAAAAGCTATTTTGCTTGAATAATTAGTTATTAGACATGGTCCTCTATAAAAGGAACTGTTTCGCTTAAACTAATGAAATTTAAATTTTAATTAAGAGATAAAAATTTTAAGATAATAATTTTTAATTAAAATGCATCTGCTTTCGGAAGCGTCACATTTATTTGAGAAAAAAATATCTCGCTTTAATAATATTGTATAATTTTATTCTAGAAGAATGGAAAATAGGTAGAGCATTTTAATGAATTTAAAAAAAAAACAATTGTTGAAAATTATCACATTTCCTTTTGAATATGTAAGTTTTTACTAAATCACTGAACACAACAAGGCCTTATTGAAAATATAAACTGCATACGCAAGGAAATTTTAAATCTTTAGAGTATTGAAAGCTTATTTACCATATTGTTTATTTAACAGATGATTCAAATATATTGCTTAACTATTCACATCTTTTATTTAATTATGTATATAATATGTATGTGTATAGATTTCTAACTCTGGATTCTCTAGTATTTAGTATTTGATATTACTATAACACTTTTGATTTGCTTATATATAATTGTTTTATATAGGTTCAATTATAATTAAAAGCCATACATGAAGCCATTTAATGTTTATTAGTGTTACGTTATTATCGTAAAACAGCTTGAAAAAAATTACAAATTAGTTAGGATTTCAAGTAAAAATTTTACTGTTAATATATTTCGTATTATCTTTACATTCTTTTTAAAACTGGAAATAACTTAATTTTCTCAGGAAAGTTTTTGTAAGATGACCCTTAAAAATTTACTTCAAATTAGAATTATTTAAAAAAGTCACTTAACGCAACATTTTCAGTATCTTCATAAAAAGTTGTAATGAACTAAGTTTATAAAAAAAAAAACATTTTTTTTAAAATTGACTTTTCATACAATTATTTTTATGAACATTTATTACATTATTATTATAATGAAAGCATTTTTTTAAAAAAACAGATCGTTTTTTTTAAAGACTCTTATGTAGAGTAACATGACATATATATACACATACCCCCAAAATCTCTCTCCAAAATATTCATTCATATAGTATTAATATGTGAGCACAACGTTTTAAAGCAATCAAAGGAGTAGAATTAACAAAAAATTTTTCCTTCTGTGTTGTAATTTATACTTTAGAGAAATAGCAATTTAATATAACACTTAGACCTATAAGTAATAAATTCTACCACCAAAGTTTTTGGATTGTTAAAGTATTTCAAATTTAGCTAGAGTAAAAATTTAAACTGCGTTAGAATAAGAAGTCATACTTTGTTCTCCAAAAAAATTTTCAAAATCCATATTTTCACTTATTTTTGAGATGTATGGCCCCTCTACTAATAAATTCTCAAAACCTCAGGATTATTATTTCTGCTAAGAAAAATAACTATAGATTATATGATGCAGGGTGTCTACAATTATTTGGGCAAAAAGAATGATTCATTGCATGTAATTTACCAGGAAAAAAGTAAAAGTACATATTACTGTAAAATAGAGAAATAGTCCAAGTTTATTATGATCACAGATGTTTGATGTGAGTTTCTCTCGTTACTTTACCAATGTCCCATTGGTAAATGAGTTCTTGCCACAGATTTGTCAGTTTACTTCAGTCTGTCAAATTAATTGCTGTACAGATTAGGGATTTTAGATCAAAAATGGACGCAAGATGGCGGAGAGTACACTTGATGGTTTACAAAACCCCATGCATTGAAATCCAGCAGTGCAAGATATGGTGATCGTTTTATTCATTGAATAACACCTCCATGAAGTATCCCTATGTGGTACCTCATCATTGAAGTAATATGTAATATCATAGTGGTAAAGACAATGCGTACCATCCTGTTGAAAAATGTAACCCTCTGGCATTTTTTATTTAAGGATTTGTCGTGACCCGTAGATCACGGCTGTTAGAAGGTTCAAGTAAGAAACAGACACATGATCTACAGTTAATTACTATTATTCAGCCTTTAGCCCTTATGAAAATTTATTACAATGCACTCTGACAACTAAACCCGAGGAGCAATAAAACTTATTAATCCTATTAGATATATAGAATCCCTTAATTATGTTGAACGCTCCTGTTTCCAACTTGCTAACTCGTCTTCCACCTTGCAATGAATCCTTTTTTTAGATTTAATATTACGAAGTGTGGCCACCGGTCTCTCACACTATGCTTTCCGCTTAGGATCAACTTTCAAACATCACCACGCCATCTCAATGATTGGCACTTAAACAGAAGTTTGAATTTGCATAAAATCAAGCCCACTCTACGAAAAGCGGTTTTAATTAAAATCACTGTTAAAAAGAGTATTTTCCCCAAGAGAATTAGTAGAAGCCAGCATAGAACTTGTTACATATTGGCATAAGGAAAATCTATAGCATTATCGTATATCCGAACAAAGAATGATTACCACTCTATAAAAGACAGCTTCGGTTTTGATACCTAACATAATCTGTGAATAAACATAAGAGTTTATTACTATACTGTTTGAATTAATTGGGATGAATGAAAATTTTTTTTCTAAGATCCTAGCTTTTAATCACTACATACCTTAATTAGATTGGAAAATCTCTATATTAGTACTAAGTATGTCCTCCTATAGCAGAAATTACCTCTTCAACTCGTCTTGTGGTATTGATACCACTTGTGCAACGCACATGCTTTTAACTTCATCATCGTGGAACCACACTTGTATAACACTATTTATCGTTTGTTCTGTTGTCGTGCAACACATCTAAGCTAACGGATTCTTGAGAATATATGTCAATAGGATTGAGATCTAGTGAATTATCAGGCCAAATATGCCCCATTTTATTTTATTTCCCCACATAAAAGTCTGGACGAATATCAAATTGTGACAAGAAGCCAAATCATATTGAAATGTTCCGTCAAATGTTTCCACGGATGAAACAATTCTACTGTGTAATATTTCTATGTATTTGCATAATTCAACAGGCCTTTAAAAGGAACTAAGCTTCCAGTGCAACATTTGTTGTGAAAATACCTCAAAACATCGGTTTAGAAGGGTGTTTTACAGTCTGTTGGATATGATGTGGAAGCAGAGCTCAACTTCGCTTTGTTTAATTATACATGGTTTAAAACCCTGTACAAATAAATGCATTTCATTGCTGAAAATCACCTTATTCAAGTCGTTAACAATCGAGGATCGGTATTTTTGGCATATGCTAAACGTTTTTACATCGATTTTTGATTTACAAATTGGTTTTTCCTCGATATTTCTGCCTTACAGCTAACTTCCAGAACCCTTTTCTGTATATTTGAGGTATTCACTTCAGCATCATAATCCAGTAAATCCCTGCGAATGTCTACGCATCTTATTTTGATTTATTTTGCTATTTCTTATTAGAATTTTATCAGTTTGTGGAGTAATTTTCCCTTTGAGCCTACATTTTCCTTTTCTTTTTGGAGACGATGATCTGAGATCTTGAAATATTCTTAAAATTCTCGAAACACTTGATTAGCCCACAACAACTACCGTAGCTATATCTCTCACAGTTATAGAAGTGTGTTCATTACTAGAAATTATTTTAGAACACTTTCTCGGAGTAATATCCATCTTTTAACAAGGAAAAATAACACGCGTTACGTGGAACGCAAACTTATATCCACTAGCTACCACACTGAAAGGCTTCCAACTGAACTACTATTGCATTAAAACCATTTAAACGAGTAAATTATAGTGAAGGTCAATCCGTCACATTACTTCTGGGTATATATAACTGGTTTGAGGTGGTTGGAAACATAACTGGCAATCACATACCAACTCAGACAAGAAAAAAATGCTTGTCCCAATAATTCGAACTACTAGTTAACTTAAATATGTTATAATTTCACTTAATATTTAGGAAATTTTTACCTTACGAAATTGTCCAACTAATTTGTAGACACCCTGTATATTACAATGACTACTTTTAAAACTTTGGAGACAAAATTATAATATTTAATTATTAAATTCAAAGTAGCAAAGTCATAGAACTCTTATCTCAAATAGTACACACCGAACAAATGAAACATGTGAGTTTAACTTTGCATTTCTTTGTCATGAATATGCATTTAGGATCTAAGAAATAACTTTCACCAAAAATTAACTAACATTTTTTCTTTCTTAAGCTTAAATAAAACGCACAAAGTGCTCAAAATTTCGTATAACAGACACGATAATGAAATATCAAAAATTATTTCTGACAGACTTAAATTTATAATTCGCGTAGTTCGTGAATAATTCATTACGCGTTGAAAAATGAGAGCAAGATATGTGTTAATAGGATCAGAAATAAAAGATGGATACAGAAGCATACATATTCGTTTTAAAACAAGAACTGACACGTGTCGCATTTAATACTTGAATAGAGGTAAACTCACGAATTATTTATAACAAATAGCATTAAATCTACTAAAATCCGAATTTTAGAACTAAGTTAAAAATGTCACTGTCTTGGTTCAGTATAATAGTTCCAAATTCTTCGTTCTAAAACAGAAAATAATTTTCCTTGTTTCATTTCTCAGGGAAAAAAAGTACTAGCTGACTAAGAATAAAAAATAGGAACAGACATGCTGTTCCTATTTTGTAAATGTTTGATAAGAACTCATCATAAAGAGAAGGTAATTAAATTCAAATTTGGAAAACTTACTAATCTTGATAAAAATTCATCCGTACGCTTGTCCAAATAATTTCAAATATGTTTTGGACTTAAATTACTAGGTCAAGTAAAATTTTGCTCCTTAAATATCTTGCAATTTATGTTCCTTATTCGATTCCTGAACTGATTAAAATATTTTAAAATAAATACACTAGTGTTAAAAATTAAGTGAATTTTTAGATTTTTGTCTATTACCTCTAGATCTACTGGATATTCAAATTTGGTATGTATGTGTTTCAGGGCTGATATATATGTAATATAAAAATAGATATTTATATTGGTAACCTTTAAAATAAAACTTGCATGATGCAAAATGAATGCAACATTTCGTCATACTTTCCCCCTTCAAATACTAAACCTTCCCTGTAGACTTAATACCACCTCTATCTACAGGCGTAGAACCAGTAGCGTCCCGGAAAACACCACAAATCATGGCTTTTGGGGAATTTGCCTGTTCGATATCTCTTTTGACTTTCCCTACTTAAATATCGTCGTCCCCATAAGTCCGGGCTCTTTTGCCTGTTAAAAAGCATTGTAACACGTTGTACCAGTATTCTCCCTATAAAGGAAACCCCGTATCTTCAATAAAGACTTTTCATTTCATAGTTGTCGTTACTGGGTCGTTGAAATATTACATATAGCCTACATAATACAATAAATAAATAATAATAACCATTCAACGGTTAAAATATACACACATGATCGTGTATAACATTTATCGAAGTAAGGTATGAAACAGCAGTTGCAGGATATATTAAAAAAAATTGGTTAATACGGGGTATTGTCCTTACTTTTAGATGAATAGGCCTCATACATTGATTTTATACCGGAAATAAGGAAATTTATAAGTTCCTGTGGTGTACCTAGTTTCACTCGTTCATAAACTCTTTTTTTAAGACTTGGATGGTTCTCGGAGTTAGTAAGTGAGGGAATATTAACGTCCCACTATTCAGCTACACGAGGGCTTTTGGGGACGGTCCCATAATTTTGAACCATGGTCAAGTGACGCAGACGACACCTGCGGATGGTTCTCGGAGGAGAGCAGTGAGTTGCAATTGCTCTCCCCAGTGTATCCCAGGAATGCTCTATACCAGTGGCTCTTAAACTGTCTTCTATGGACCTCCGGTGGCTTGCAGCGCTTTTCTAGGGGTTCTGCGAAGATCTCTTATTTAACGTTAAATTTTCCCTCTTTTACAAACTCTGCAAGATCTCGTGAAAAAATTGAAAGATACTAAATCGCTAAACTGATCCCAAATAGAACATTTATTGGGATTACTATTATTTTTGCAACTACATAGCCCTTACTAAAACGTAATATTTTCAAAAAATTTATGGTAGAAACACATGTGCAAAGATTAAGAACTGAATTCACATAGTGCGACAATGTGATAACGATTGCATCCATTTCGATTTCCTAATCGAATTGCACCATTATTATTTTTTTATCTGTGCCTACATTATTTATTTGAAACTAGTATATTTTGCAATATTTATATATGCATATATAATTAGATGTTCAATATGCATTGTTTTGATTCAAAAATGCATACCAGTTCTTATTACATGTAATTTTAGCAATAGTTATAGAAAAATATCAATGTTTTTGGTACAATAAGAAAGAAAAACCCCTATACATTTAAAGTGAAGATAAAAGACTATTTTTTTTCTTTCTTAGGTTAAAAAAAATAGTTTTAAGTTTTTGTTCATTGAAAGTGAATTAAAAAGAACATAAATCATATCCTAACTCTGTTTTTTTTTTAAAATAGAGATTTCAAATTTTGCGAAATTATAGAAGAATATACAAAGAAAAAACTTATGCTACAAAAACTGGTTCGATTTTCATACCTGTTTTTATAAAGTGAATCGTATTGTGGCCCCTTAAATGGCATATTACATTAGTTGCTTGAATTTTTAGCTATTTTGTTATGTACTAGACCAGGGGTGGCCAACGCGCGGCATGCGTGCCACAGTGTGGCACAGCAGCGTTATAACAATGGCGCAAGAAGACTTAATACTTTTAATTGAAAAAATAATAATAAATTATTTTTATTTTTACAATTTTATTGAGATACTGTTGTCTCAGACAAAAAACCCCTAAAATTTATTTTAAATAAACTTAATTGATTTACATTAGAAATTTATCGTGCAGAGAATGTACCGGAATTGTTCTGGGAGCTGGCTTTCCAAGCTTTTTTCACTCACCAGTTTTTAAAAATTGAGGGAGCGAATTTTAAAATATCTGGAAGAAACTGGACTGCTCAGTGAGTACTTGCTGTTCTAGAATAAAGACAAGCTCTGTGATTTAGCTTATCTTACCGATATTATGGGACATTAAAATAATTTAAATTTAAGATTACAGAGAGAAGATTGTATTTTTTTATACCCAAATTGGGCAAATACCTTATTTTGTGGACAAACGTTTGCTTTTTTGTCTTGATTTTGGAGGGAAAAAATTAACACATCTCACATTAATGCAGGGACTTTCTACCTTAATTGTGCCCCGTGTTTTGATAGATTAAAAAACTTATTACCCATTTTTGCAGGATTCCTTCAGTGCTAGGTTTGATGATTTTCAAGATAATAAGAAAAAACAGATCATTTCACAAATCTTTGTTCAATTTCTCAGCAAAATGTTAATTGTTATTCACCTGAAAACAAAATTGAAATTTTTGTATACAGTACTATACTACACTGAAAAGCAAATACAAGTATTTCTATTGAATCTTGGAAATTTGTACTAACAAGCAATTTACACGATTTGGCTGTCAGATATTGCTATAGTTTTGAATCAACATATGTTTGTGAGCAAATATTTTTCTTTTTGAACATAACAAAATCAAAATATCGTTCAAAATTGACTGAGCTGATTAACAATAAAATTTAAGTTTGTGTTTGGATCTCATTTTTTATATTATTTTTAAGTTTCCTCTACTTATACTTGTGCATTAAAAATGTGCTATTTGAGTAAAAGTTACATTATAAGCCTTGGAAATGGCACGCTTAATTTTTTTCATCTGAAGGTCGCACTCTTCCTAAAATGGGTGGCCACCTTGTACTGAAAATAAATAATGAATATACTTAAGCATTGATCTTGATTTTTATTATATATAGGTATGCTGATAATAGTATTACCGAGTCTCTCTCTATTCTGATATTCGTATTACAAATCACGTACTGAAGCAAGCATCTTGAATATGACCATTAAAACAAACATACTTTCCACGTCTTAATTTAAATTCTTCTGTAAAATAGAAGTTTCTGCTCATTAAAAATTAGTTCTAAGCTTTAAATACGCACACTAAACTTGGCACTTAAAATTTTGTTTTAACAAGTTACATTATTTTTGTTCAATAAATTTTAGAAACTTCATTTTTTAGCTGCAAAGTCTAATGCATTTTTTTATGTATGCATATTCATATCTAAAATATTTGCGTAGGTTTGAAAATATATTTTGTGAATAATTTTGCTGGAAGTAAACTCCTGTTTAATTTATTATAATTAAAAATTTGTTTCTACTGTTTAGTTTGGAAAGGTTATGGAATACATAATGTATAAAGAAGAAAATCTATACGTTAACCATAAATTGAATAAAAGTTCTTAACTTAATAATCTCGTGTCATGCGATGCCGTAAAATTTACATAAAATAGCCATTTCCACTTTTCTTATTTTAGTACAAAATGTATTTAGAAGCTCTAAACACCATTCTTATTCATGAAGTATTCTGGATAACTTTCTCAGTTTCCAAGGTCACGATTAAAAATGCTCGGAAACAAAAATGTGTTCATATTATTTAAGTTTACAAAGAAAGATCGTGCTGTAACTTACAAGAAAATACAATAAAGTAAGTCAGCATTTATTTACGCTTTATCAATATTTTATATAATTGATAACACTTTATCTATTATTTATTTATTTTATTTTATCTTTTTTCTACTTAAGAAGCTCTTACACACACATATATATGTATATTAGTAATTAATAGAAGGCTATAATTGTATCGTTACATATTAATAGTATTGCGTTTTTATTTGTAATATTTAAAATTCTCATAATATTCCTTACTTTCCCTATAGCCTAGAGTATAGGGAAATACAGGTGAAGGTTGGCTAGTCGTAAAACTTTGTTTAAACCTGCAATCTTGGTTCCTAGGGCCAGGAGTTTGCTATTGTACTACTGCGGCTCATATTTCTTACTATCTTGACTAGTTATACTTAGGTTTTATAACTATTTGTATATATTTATGGATTATATATATGGCTTGTGTGCATGCTTGTGTTTAGATAGACTGATTAATTTTCATAATTTAATAATTATTTATTTTTATCATTAATTGAATTTATACATAAATACAGGAAAAGTTTTTAAATGAAACAAAATTTAAAGAATATAATTTTGTTTAATTTATTTCATAAATATCTCAAATATTTTTTTCTCTTTTTAGAAATGAACTCCACTAATTCACTTAATACTGAAGGTAGTTCACGTTTTATATAGAAAAGATTTTGATAGTTAATTTTTATCAATAAATACCGTATTTTTTGTGGAAATTTGCTTCTATCTGATACCCATGATACAATAGCTCTAGCTCTAACTTTTCTTGAAAGTCAACTTTTTTTAGTACTGTCGTGCAAATTTTACTCCATTCCTCTTGAATTGCTTTCAAATGTTCGTTCAGTGTTCTTGGATAACGTTTTCTTAACACTCGTTTTAAAAACCGAAAGCAGAAAAGTTCATTGCAGAAGCGTATGATAATTTTGCACGTATTTCAACAAATGGTAAACACATTACTCCTATTTCTGATTCTTTTTTTGCTAAATAAGCCGCATTTGACTTAGACATGTGACTAGAGATTTTGTCCATATGAAACTCAGCTTTATCAATGTCTTTCCATATAAAGTTGGAATTTCTTCTTTTAAAATTGGTTCTAAAATATTAGTTATAAAATCGTTTCCATAAAATTTGAATGACCTCTTGTATTTCTACTTCTGGGAAATATACACTGGTGTGCAAAAGTTAAGCATAATTGATAATTATGTGAATAAAGAAGAAACTGTAAATCAGAATGGCGGGAAATGTGATATGCGAGTGTAAAATGGTTATAAAATAAGGAAGAAAATCAAAAGAATTATAATAATTAATTTTATTATCCAAAGTAGCAGTTTGAAAGAAAACTGAGCATAGCAAGGATTCACACATTAAAGAAAAATGAAAGAAAACATTAAATAAAATACTGATGCTGCAGTTTAATAAGGCGGGTGGTCACCTCTGACAGCTAGGCACGCTGAACAGCGATTTAACATACTTGCTATGAGATGATGAATGAGTTGTGGGCTCAAACGGTTCCAAGCTTCTTGGAGAGCTCTCTTCAGTTCTGTAACGGAGCTTGGTGGGTACGAAAGGGCTGCAATTCGTCTCTCGAGAATATCCCATACATGCTCGATAGGTTTTAATCAGAGGATTTCGCAGGCCACGACAAGCGCTGGATGTTTTCCGTTACAAGGAAGTCATCAATCAGCACCGCTCGGTGACATGGTGCATTATCATCCATGAATTTGAAGTCAGGACCGACAGCACCTCGAAACAAGCGAACATAAGGCTCAAGAACTTCGTCTCTGTATCTTTGAGCAGTCACAGACCCCGTGTCAAAGAAATGGAGGTCTGTACGGCCGTCCATCATGATGCCTGTCCATACCATTACTACCCTTGATGGAAAATGTTGTCTTTCTGCTGTGTTTCTTGGTTCAAAACGTGTTCCACGTTCTCTCCATATCTTTACCCGCCGAGAATCACTACTCAGACTAAACCGGGACACGTCACTGAACATCACATTGGCCCACTCTCCCACACTCCAATGTTGATATTTCAATCTCCAGTTCAAACGAGCGCGTTTATGCGCAGACGTGAGGGGAATTCAAACTGCTGGTCTTCGGCAAACAGGCCAGCATGATTGAGTTTCCTTTAAACAGTTTGTCTCGAATTCGTATTGCTGTGGCGACTGTGAGCGCCGAACCCATTGCTCTGGCAGTACTGCACCTCTGACGTCGCGCACTTATTACCAGATATCGGTCTTGGCGAGGGGTTGTGACTCTTGGTCGACCTGATACTGGTTGTCAGGTAACATCTCCCGTTCTTTGAAACCTCTGCCACAGTCTTGAGATCACAGACTGGTCCACATTCAGAATTGGAGATACTTCGGTTTGTGATCGTGAGGATTCCAGCATTCCAACGATTCTTCCTTTCGTATACATGTCCAATTGGCGTCTTTGTCCCATCATTCACCTTGTTTGATGGTTATCAACGTTCCTTCGCACAGCAGTTGCACGAAACTTGTCTGAATTGCCTACGCTGCGTGAATTGGTTTCTCCGCTTTCCGACATGCGTCGGGTGTTTCGCGCAGGACGTAGTCGACTGAAATGTTTTGCATAAACTCAATGTTTCTTCTTCACCCAATTAATATCCGCAAGAAATTTGGAATAATTTTACGAATATTTACTTCATGTTTTTCGCATTTTACGATTTATGCTTAACTTTTGGACACCAGTGTATGTTGATCGTTGTCTTACCCGTACTATCTAAGTAACTATCTATTTGTTCCTTATAATCCTCTTATTTTGTTTTTTAATAATTTTTCTTTGCTTGTTTCCTTTTGTGTTACATTCTCATCATGTTCGATTACGAATTTTTTGGACATAAAGGTTTCTCTGAATTTAAAAGCATGTGTGTGCATTGCATTATTAAAATATATACATTTTTGGAGAAATAGTATGGAGTAATTGATGTTATACACAATTTTATATTAAAATTTTATTTTTATTAAAATTGTTTTACCTCTGACGATCACTTGATTTTCTATAAAAAAAAAATGATATGCGTTGAACGGTATATAGATGATTATATTAATTGAAAAAAAGAAAAAATATTCATTATTTTCCTCTTTTTTTAAAGGTGATTGAATGTTAAATATAGATTTATTAATTTTACAATGTACATATTACCGTGACTTATTTTAGTTACATACAATTTAATCTATAATTTAAACTTTTTAAACAAGGATTAAAATGCATTAAATAATGTATTTAGGCTTGTGAATTCTACATAGTGATTTTATTCAGCCATTTGAACGATCAATTTAAAATGTTTTTCTTTTTATATTTAATTATGTATTTATTTCTATTTCCTTCATTGAGATTTTCCCTTTTTACTCAAATAATAATTATAGCTACTGACAACTTTTAAATATTTCATGCACAAAATATAGCCTCGTAACAAAATAAACTAAAATTTCTCACGGTTTAAATTTACTGAGATATTTTAGTACTCATAAATACAAAATATAATTCTTAATAAAATTAAAATAATGTTACAAAATGATGTGTGATTTTGTTTCAGAATTATCTCAAATGAAGAATCAAATTAATGCACCCAATAAGAAACTTTTATAAAGGAAACTTTAAACTCTTTTTTTTAAAAAAAACTATCTTACAGATATTTTTAAATATTTATTGTATTTTCCAAATTTGTCCGAGCACAGTGATGCATAGCTAAGATACAGTATTGAAAGCAACGCAATATTCTGATTAAACGTAAAATTCTCTGAATTCCATACTCTTCCTATATACACAATTGAACCTCTTCTACCAAATAATAATTCCAATTTTTAACTATTCACCAGTCTATTAGCATCTTTCACTCACTCTTTCATCGAATACCAAACCTAAGGATTCAATTCCAGAGAATAGCAGAGCTACATCCTCGCTAAAAGTCTACAAAAGTTAGTTTCATTCTGAACTAGAAACCTACTAATGCAGTTCTGGAGTTCGCCAACAAACAATTCATGACTTCCCTGAAGGAAACGTACTAAAATGCATATTCCTCTTCCAAATAATCGTATATTATCTGGTCTTCAAAGGGCGAATAATGACCTCCATCCATACCTCGATCGAGACTCTGATGAAATATCCCATCACTCAACGTTCCCGTATTCAAAAGGCCACCCCCTTTCCTTTCCCTCATTCATTTGCATGATCGTGGGGTCCTTTTCAAGAGCATCCCTCCCATTTGTTACAGTCTCGTGAAGGTAAATGTCACTCAAGTGTCCGAAGAGGACGGTTCTAGAGATTCCTATTTCCGTCTTAATACACTCATATCTAGTGGCAGAGGATAGATTGAAGATTGGGGGAAATACAGTTGTTGCTCTGTATGTGTTACTGATCTTGGATGTCCTGGACAATTTAGTAGGATGGATTTAAAGCTTTGGGATATGATTAAATCTATTGGATTAAGGATTTCATGGGCAAAAAGTGGAAAATTGCTCAACAAAAGTACCAATTGCGTAAGTTATATTAAGAAGGTAAAGTAATTAATACGCACAAGTTACTTTTTACAAATGGAAATTTCAAACATTTATAAAAAGTACAGAATATCAGGCACTAAAAAAATGAAGAGCATTTTTACTTTTTAAGAAATTCTGAATAAAAAAAAAAAATTAAAAATATTTATGAATTAATCTAAAGTCAGTGGTATATATGAGGTAAAGTAGATTCGTTTCATATAATTTGAAAATGCAATTGAATTGTTTTTATTTTGCAGCATTGAGTAGGATTTAGAACTCTATTTAGAAAAAAAATAATTACGCTTATTTACCAAGTTTGCTTATTTGCAAGTTTGCTTATGAAATATAATATTGAACAGTAATATATTTCAAGCATTAACGTTTCATTTGCTTAAATGTTAATCGTATATATTATTTTGATTTTTAACAAATTGTTTTGAGCGCATTACACAATCGTAATTTTCAAATAAAATAAGCAAAAATAATTCTAGAGCAATATATATATATATATATATATATATATGATGGGAAATATATACACTGAATTGGACATTTTTACAGAGTTTACTAAATTCAACACTATATTAATTTAAAACAGAATAGATTTGTCTCTAAATATAATTTTGAGACAATGTGTTTACAAAACTTAAGGAAAAAAGTCGTGACTAGGAAATTTCTATTAGTTAGAGTTTAAATAAATTTCGCAAGACACGATAAAAGAAAACATATCAAAAAATAATGTATAATCCCAATGTGTTAACAAAGCGAAGTGCGATTATCTCTAATAGATATGCGGCATTAGAGTTATGATCCATATACGGTATCATTGTGCCTAATACTTCATTTCGAACCAAATGCAATTATTTCTTCAAGACAATTACGAATACCAAGGAATTTATAGGGTGGATTTAAATGTGGTAATGCGCATTCCTAGCTCAATCTGATTCAAGTTGATCAACTTATGTGCGCAAAGACAATTCACGAAATCTTCCCATGAAGGTCCTTTTACAAATCTGAGCATTATGCGGTTTTGCACAATCAACTTGAAGGGTGTAGGAGTCAAATACTGCAAGTAAAAATGATCAATTGAACTGAAAATTACTTATCTATATAATTGTGAATCAGCGATGCATCTTGGGACGATATATAGATTAGTAAAGCCTTCCAAAACGATCCTTTCACACTGATATGCAATGGACCCATAACATATATCTCTGTTATGGGTATTATAGGGATAATAATGAGATTCCGGATTCTTCCTGACCAACAATTTTTTTGAGTCATATCATGAGCAAAAATTTGGCACATGCATAAGGAGTGCATAAATCCATTGACTTGCACTTTGATTAACACCTCTGAGTGTACATTTAAACTTTTAACTTTGGTGGCGTAAAGTGATGGTTAGATACAGTACAGAACATCTTATGAACAACTACTCTCGTGAAGATTTCTGCTTACAATTTTCATACTTCCAGTGGTAGCAGTAAAAGAACATCTGAGGTATATTGATGTGGTGCCCCTGTGCCACTTTTTGCAGTTTGCTACCACTTAGGGTGCTTATAAATCAAAGATTTTTCTCAGCTGCATCTACCAGATGTTGATTCTTATCTTAGAAATGTAGACTACGCGCGCGGTCTGTGAAAGGCTCATATTCAACCAACTATAGCTATATTTGATGATATATTATTGTGTGCCTATGTATCTATTTGTTAAATGACATATTTTCAGAATTCCAATAACTTAAGACTAGAATTGTCACACATATCTCGTTAATGATGACATGGTTGGTACTGAATTAATATTTCTTTATGCGGACTTTTGAATTAAATTAATGTTATATTAGAAGGTACTCAAAAATTCACAATCAACAAAACCTCCTTATTTTGCCAGAGAAATGAATTTTGATAATAAGATTCCAGTGATGAAGACAACATAAAAATTAACAGCGTCCTTTTTCTTTTAACTTAGGCACTTTGACACAAAATGCATCATTAAAGTTCATCAGAACTCTACTCTATTTAATTACAAATCTTTCACAAACTGCATACTTGTTTTTATCCTGAATTGTTTCATAACGTTAACGAAGGCAGACTTCTATATTAATAATAATATTTGAGGCTGCTTTATATATAACTATCTATTCTCAAGTCACATTCAGATGTGGGTTTTCCTATTTCTTGAATGAAAACTTACTTATTTTGGAATATGTCGTTACTTTTTGCGGATTTGTCCTTAATTTTTTGAAATCCCTTATTCTTATGTTATGTTTAAGAAGACTACGTTTATATATATAACGCTGATAACAGTTTTAAAATATGCCAATGATATTTACAACGCTAAAAACAGTAGAGTCTTATTCCTTTTAAATATACTATATTTAAATCTAAGATATCATTATGCAAAATTAGCGTCAATATTGTTTCAAATTAAGTTTCAACTTATACAATCCTATTTTAATAAATTTAACTCTTTTTAAAAGAAGCACAAAATTAGTTTTCCTTTCATGAAACACATACTACCCATGGGTACCTACGCCATCTTAAAATAATTACTAAGAGTTACATGAAATCTTTGCGATTACAAGTGATCAGTAGCGCACACAGGGATTTTTCAAAGGGGGTCTAAAAAAGGGGCAGGGTCTAAAGTCCACTATTCTCGTATCATGCTCCAATACACCGCCCAAGATATTTTTTTGATTTTGTCAATTTTCGGGAACGAAAAACAGTAAAAAATTAATTATTGAATGAATAATTAGCATTAATTAATAAAATTAATTATTAAAACAAATACTTTATTTCATTTTAAGTACTATATACATAAGATTATAAACAACCGAGAAAAAAATCAAGGGCTTTGGGGGGAGGGGGTTCCGGACCCAAGGATCCCACGTCTTGTGTGCGCCACTGCAACTGATACCTAAGAGGAAATACGTGATTGTTTAGATTAATCTTTGGAATTACATACAAAATAAAGTTAATAATATAAAGAGTCGACAGAGTGAACGAATTTCCATATAACCATGTTAGAAAGCGAAACCGACTCACTATAAGGGAAAACTTAAACAAACAGTTGTTTAATTGAATATCTCATTCACCTTCTCAAGACGAACACGATTTCCCAATCCAACGCTAATATTAATAAGAACAATTACAAGACGATAACGAATCACGTTCTGACTTGCCCAACATCACGGATAAACATGCACGTTCCTCCAGGTTTATTGCAGTCAATACGTTTAAAAGCACGTAAACACCCGCGCGCACTGTGTACTAAATGGGGCTACTTGGTAATGCGACTGGCATAAATTAACGGACAGTGGCCGGATACGATCGCGAAAACGCTTTAAGGGAGGATAGGGTTAAAGCGCTTATGCACAATGAAGTGTGTGATTAACTTGAGTGATAGGTTTCAGGAGATAGGGGTAGAGGTTTCGGTTGCAAGTTGGGGGTGTTGTTGATGCTTGAAACGATAGTGGGGGAGGTGATGCGATCGTGGGGTGTTAGATGAGGCAGATGAACCCGATGCCTGGTGGGTGTAGATTTAGACAATGAGGTACTGGAGTAACCTTGCCTCCCTGGTATTGTGGAATTACTGGTTAAGGTATAAACTTAATGTATGTATTCCAATAGAATTAGATTACAGTCATTTGGGAAAAATCTTACCTCCTGAAGATATTCTCTTCAAGTGTGAATTAATAGCTGAAATAATTTCCAAACTATTTCACTCTTAGATGAACATAGATTTTTTTTTCAAAATTATGATAGAATAAAATATTATAAATAATATATTATTCATAATTTTGCAGCCTTTATAAATATTTTTATTTCCTACCAACATGAATTGATTAATAGAAGTACTGATAACGTAAATTGATTAACAGATTTAAAAAATCGTGTTTAATAGAAGCGTTTTTGCATACCACTGTACATTGTAGAATTAAAAAGAAGCTTAGTGTTGAAAGCCTTAACTTCAAAATATAGAAAACATTAATTTATCTCTGATGGAGAAAAAAATAATTTAAATTTAAAAAAAGACATTTTACATAAATTAATTTCGATTTTTTTTTTAAAATTTAAGTCCTGCTTTTTGAAGTAGTACAAGGCTGCAAGAACAGGCAATTTCAAATTTACCTTTGAGAAGTTATTCGTCTCAAACAAAATATAAATTATTAAATGAAACACCAATGTAAAGCAATATGTTATGTAAAAAAATAATGACATATAAGAACTGGTTGAATTATGTACTCAAATTATTTACAAACTGTGTTTGTAATGACGAAATCTTTTTAAAAAGAAAAAAAAAACGTTTTTAAAAAGAGAGTAGGAATTTCCGATCAAGCTCAAATCAAGCGATAGTGGAAAATATTCTCGAAAAGAGGTATTTTCCTGGGAACTTATTGTTTGAAAATAATGATTTTTTTATTTATATTAACATCACACCATAGCTTCAAATCTCGCGATTTAACTCATATCTATTAATTCTTATCGCGGTTCGTGATGAGGATGAGGCTTAAGCTTATGGATTATTTCCTAAGTATTAATTTTACGAAACAGAAGGCTTAAAGTCTTATAATTTCCTTAAAGATGATCTTAATAGGATCTTATTCTCCGATCATTGATCACCTTTTACGAAGTACCGCAGCTCAGCTTTTCCCAAACTGTGAGACGTCAAAGGTGTGGGCTCACCTGGGATTTTACCTTAAGAATTATATTGCTCATTCTAAAAAATACACAACTGCAGCTTCAGTGTGACTGTATACTTTAGAATAAACCTGAAGTGATTTAAAATTTTAAAAAAAGGTAGATTTCCACATTCTTGAAGAAATAATGAAATTTCTACCCTAGAATACACTTATTTGATTATACTCTTACACAAAAGGACTCCTAGATTTTAATCTCATTCAGAGAACTTGTGCATTTATTTTTTTCAAAAAACCATATCTATGGCAGACATCATTATATAAATTTTAAATAAATTTTTAAAGCAAGATTGCAGTAATATGTTGTTTTCGGGCATATTTAAATTTAGTAAAACTCGTGAACACATTTTAATGCGACAAAAAAACTTTTGCAATTTAAGTTTTGCATAAACTTTGTTCGAGCATGAATATACAATGAACAAATCCATGTTACAGAGTATGCCAATTATATTTTAAAAATCACCTTTTCACCGTGATAAATAAATAATGCTTTCCGTGATGACGCCTGGCTATTTTCTTTTTCCATCCTGCTAAAAAAACGTGCCACCCAATTCCCGGAAAAGATGCATACGTAACTAAGAAATGGCCAATTTCTTTCAGATACTTTCAACAAACAACCAATCTCCCAACGCATATCGGCAAAAAGCCAAGATAGGGATGCGTATTATTCTCATATTGCATTCATAAACAATGCATAGACCCTGTTAAGTACAGCTCGTTCGCAGACATAGCTCAACAAAGAGAATAAAATTTTGGACAATGCACGGTGGAGGGTGCCATTAGTCTTTATAAATTATTAAACAATATCGACTAAAAGACGTGTCTTAAGCCTCACGCCAATGGAGAAAGAGATAATGTTTAAAAATGCTATGCACGTGTGCCCGCCTGCACTATTCCCGAGAGAAGCGATTTATATATTTTGGAGATGGCAGTCAGTTATCTCTTTGTTCGGCTCAATTTCCGTTCGCGTCTTAGGTAACTGTTTAGTTTGCAAATTAAGTGTTTTGATGGAAACGTGGCACAATGCTGACTCTCAGACGCAACTGAAAGGGAAGTTGGTGGATTTAGCAAACAGAGACACTGGAGTTCATTATTTTTGCTTCGGCTTTCGTTATTAAGTGTCGGGACACTAGAGGCTCTCCGTTCTGTGATTGGTTAGTTTAGTTTTATAGAAGAACGTGCACGAATTTTAAAAGTCGAATTCGGAAGGTTAAAAGGTTTTAATTGTGAGATTTCTGAACGTTTCGATTAATAAATGACAGAAATGTATCGATTAGGAAACTAGAATACAACGAAACGCTATTACCCAGAATGTAAAACCATTAATTTTAAGTATAAATAATGTCACTTTTCTGAGCTTTGATTTTTCATTTTGTTTGAAGAAGAGCATCGGAAGAAAGGGAATGGTTAAATAACATTAACAATTACACCGCTAGAATTTTTATCATTTTGTTTTATAGTTTTATTATGACAGAATATATAACATTACGTAAGCTACTCGTTTAAGCAACTAGATGGGTTTATTGATATTATGATTTATTAAAAATTATGTAAAAAAGTTACATAACTCAAGATTTATTAAATAAAAATCTTTATTGATGAAAGTTGTTAACTCTGTCAATATAAAATAAAGTTCTTATTTTTTTTTAAAATTTGGTTAAATATTATAACCATCGCATAGTCTTTAATTACTTGTAATAAATAAGTCCTTTAGCTAAAAATTTTCCCTCACAATTATTTAAGAGAACTGGATATATATGTATATATTTATATATTAAGATCTATTTAGAGAAATTACATTAAATATGTTTTTCTTTTGTCTTACGGCTTAAAATTCGACTTAAATATCTTAACCTTATACCATGTTCAACAAAGATTGAAATTCCTCATTTTTTGTTATTTTTATTGTTTCATTGTTTTTAATTTTTAGCAATTTACACACCTCAAAAGAGTCTAGTAAGCCATAATTGCATCATAACGGAGAATGTGAAATAAAAGTTTGAATTTTAAAATTGTGCAAGATTTTTGATTTAAAAATATTTTTAACATCATAGTCGTAGTATGGAATTGAACTTAAAATTGTAGTTTAAAATATTTATTAAATAAAAAATATCTAAAAATAATAAAAGTCATTTATGAACAATGCATTAACAATATAATTAAAAAATTTTAAAAAATAAAAATTTTAGTCTTTTTTTATTTTTTATTGAAAAAAAAATCAAATTATGAAGCAGAAAGTACTTTGAAAAATACAATGCCATTTCTAAATCAAACTCTAGGGTAGGACGAGATTTCGAAATGTATTCCATGCGAGGCTATCACTAATATTACTGTTATTAAGAATTGACAAAAGCATCGTATTTCTACATTACTATGATAATTTAAGTCATACAGGTAAAATTCATTCCATATTGTTATAGTATTAAAACATGTCATTGTCTCATCCCGAACATGAAGTAAAATGTTTCAAAAAAGTTTTTGAATCAAAAATAATGAATAATGAAACAGGATATTATTTCTTAGAGATTGAAAATATTTTTTTCAAAGAACAAATTAACTAACAATATACGGAATACCGAAGTGAAAGAAAAAAATATCTTTACTTTTTAAATGAAATTTGCAAACTGACCACATAAGAAATTAAAAACAAAGTGGTCAATGCCAACTGTAATATTCCCCGTGTGTATTTTAGTTTATTTGTAAAGTCGTAAACCAGTGTTTCCAAAACTGCGGGGCGTGCCTCCTAGGGGGGCGTAGTAACCCTAGGCGGAGGGGAGCAAGCACATCAAAAAGTCAAAAACAAAAAAAAAATATTTAAAAATATATTAATGAACTGAAAAGAAGCAAAACAAAAAATATATTCTAACATAATAAAAATAAAATACACATTTACATTGATTTAATATACTTATAAATGTACCAGTACTGCGCAGTGTTTTTGATAATTAATTTAGTTATAATAAGTTAAGACAAGTTTAATAATTACCAGTGACTCAATGGGCTTGTTGTATTATGTACAATGTTGAATACTTTTTTGGGGGTAATTTGTACGGTTTATATTTAAAATCGCATTGTAGCCTTAGCATCAATGTATATTATTACTAAATTCAGTACATTGCTATTGGGAGGGGGGGGGAGCGATAAAAATTCTGACTGAAAATTGGGTCCCAAAAATTGAAAGTTTGAAAAGCCTTAAGAAAGTTGTAAAAAAGTTGCCTTAGGGAAAGTGTATAGAAACATGAATAATTCAAACTTAGTAAAATCGTAGCTGGCATATTCATTAAATTCTAGAGATCATATAAACATTTAATTCCAAATTAGGATAAAGTTTCACTAACCCTTTATCAACCCCAACGGTATTTATAAGTATTACTCACTTTAAAATTACATAAAATAACCCTTTTTACGAATACTCTGACGCGATACTTAGCAAGAATATTTTTTTAAATCCACTCTTCCAAGATATATGGCAGCAGGAGTCCTATGATGAGTATTTTAGCGGGGAAGGCGAATAGTTTTATATTAGAACTTACGTTTTCAGCTGACATTTTAATCAGATTGTGAAGATTGTCATTTTTATTCCGAAAAGTAGTTAATGACAAAAAATAAGTTTCTTATGTTAATGAAGACTTAAGAAAACGATTTGACTATTTATTTTAACTGAACAGTGTAGAAAATTAATTTTACAGTTGAATATATTTAATTAAATAATTAGCTCTAACGGATTAAATTTCCCAAATTGAGTATTTTGTTTATGTATATGGCTTAATTTTCTATGTAGTGATTCAAAAAAAATATTGCATGAAAAAAAAAACTGCAGTAAACCATAATGGGTAGATAAAGGGTTAACTTACAAATTACTTCATAATTTTATAAGAAATCTTCATTTATGAATAAAAAAAACTTTCCACAACTTTTCCCCTTATAATGGTAAAATTGCTTTTTTAAGAAAAAAAAAAATATATGAAGCTCAAATTTTTATTCGTTAATGTCGATGAAACTGATCTTCCGACAACTGGGCAAACTTTTAAGGCTCAAGTTTCTAAGTGGACTTTACAAACTATGCATAAGAAAGTATAATACTATACCTAATCCAGAGATAACTTTGGAATATTACCTAAGTATCAAGTAGATGAAGATTAATATCATCCTTATTAACATTTTATCTTTCTATAGGCGAAATCTTTTCCTTCAAATATATCTGCAAGTATAATAAGAAAGCCTTTTTTTAGAAAACTTTCTTGTTGATGATTTTTTGACCTTTAAAAACTTTTCGTAATAAGATATTTTGTAAAAGAATAAAAAACTTTTTGATGGATTAAAATCTGTTTTTGGCATTTATTTAAACTTAAATTTTGGGAATGAATTTAATCCGCCTTAGATCTATCTCCTTTAAAGCCGTTGCGTTAAATAAATTTATGCGCTCGTACCTCGTAGGATTCGCTTATAAATTTATCTCGATAAAAAGATATGTAAACCCTAAACCAGTTGACAGAAGACAGAGATTTAATCCACTTTGAAATTCTTTGTGCTACTTATTTATATTAGTTTTATTATTTCTATGGTAAGATTCTAGCAAAATAAGAAATTAATTGAAATAATAATTGAATCATTGAAGGAATTTCTTGAACTCTCGTGACAAAAAAAAATTAGCACTTATTTTTCATTATTGAAAAACATCATACATATAAAAAAAAATTTCCAGTACGATTAAACTTGATTAATGCTACACATACCTAATTTCGTCTGAAACTTTTTAAATTTGTGTAATCTTACTGTGAAAAAAAATATTTTAAATTATTTTGAAGGAAAAAAATGAAACATCCAATTATCTATATAAGAAGCATGCTTTATTACTTTTAAGAATTGAAAGTCGAGGGAAAATGCATAACAATTATGTGAATGATAGGAAATGTTTCTTAGCGAATTTAATTTATTATACTTAGAATTTTCCTTAAGACTATATTGAATTTAAATTAGTTACCTAAATCGTTTGAATGAAAATGAAGTAACTAAAATAAACATTTGGAACTTCATGGTTGGTTGCATGTTACCTCATACTTGAAAATGTTTTTTTCATCAAAAGGTAGTATGATTATAAGCATAATTCAAAACACAACATTAAAAAAATAAGTTGTAATTTTTGGAACTAAATCCACTTAGGATATACACACAAAGTGAAAAGCAAAGTGTCAAACACAAAGTGAAAAAACATTTGTCATTTAAAATAAAATGTTTATAAATTAAAAGAGAATAATAAAAAGAAACAAATAATACGAGTTGAATGCTTTGAAATGTGTGTGTTAACCTCAACGACAGCTGGCGTATTTATCCGTTTCGCTCAAACAGTGCATTAAATGCCCCGAACGTTTTACACGTCTTTCCGAAATACCGTTCTTTCCTTTACGCTGCAAGTAAAGATATTCCGAAATCATTGGAACACAATTCCGAAATCATTGGACTTTGGCAGTGTTCTCGAAGGGTTTACTTATTTCAGAGAAAAATGTGCGTATTTATGTGCCTTTTCTTTCCTCCTCTCCAATCCACAGCATGCGTGTGCCTATGTTAAAAACGGGGGTGCTTAATCGGCAGTTAAGGCTTTAAAGAAAAAAAATCTTTCAGGGAAATGTGAAAACATAGAGTAATATCATCAGAATTAAATGGAGAAATATCCAACTAAAATTATTCGTGATGGTCTTATGATATGATATTTTTATTTCAGTGTAGAGAAATTACGATTCCTGGACAGCGTAGAATACTTTTACTTTGATTAATTGTCGAAAAGAAATTACAAAATGGAAAATTCTTGACCCTCTTTTCACCTAAAATCCATAATGAGATTCCATGATTTAATATCTCATGATATCTCTCATTTTACGAGGATACGTAAAAAAATTAAAAGTAGATGGAATCCAATTAAATAATGATTGAATTACTGGATTGAAATAGTAGATTCAAGCGAATACAGTCGCCTCTCGATAATTCAAACCTTCGATAATACGAACTTCTCGCTATAATTCGAAGTAAATGTCCCTAGATAACTCTTGATATTTCGATCTAAAACAATATATTTGTGGCACACTCAATATTTCGAAGTAAAATCTGTCTACATTTTGTTTTAATAATAAAAGTTTCCATTTACGACTCTGTTCACCGAAAGCTAAAGAATAGGACTTGAGCTGGGAACACTTTGTTATAACAAAAATTGATCAATAAAAATATCCTATTGCGTTTGTACTACTTCAAGGAAAGCAGATTCAGTTTTATAATACTACTTATTTTTGCTGAAGTAAAAAAAAAAAGTATATTATCACATATGCTTATTATATTATGCATTTCATCTTTTCTTCTTAAGTGGTTTATAATATGTATTTAAGTAAAAAAAAAGTGCATTGTATTAAATAATTCCGAGTTTTTCAACCATGTACTATAAAAAGTAATATATATTTCCGATACCAAATTCATAGTCCTATTAAAAGAAATTTAAATATGAAACAAAAGTTTTACGATTCTTATTCCCGTTCTATAACATTTAGCTGAGATTATAACCTTAGTTATATATATAGCTGACAATTAGTCTAATGTTGATGCTCTCTCCAGTTCATGAGCTTCACTGTTGCCCTTGCTTTTTGAAGAAACATTATTTCTAAAAGTACAAATTTATCAGCAATTATAAAGCACATTGGTAAAAGAATGGTACTTAATTTAAAAATGCATGTAAAAGAGTTTTTTTTAAAGTTCTAAAACTATTTTTAGAATTTTGATATTTGACATCATTACACATTATCAAATTTAAAATTTATCTAAATTTTAAAATTAGAACAAGTAGAAGTCTAATGTCACTTTTGAATTCGATGGAGAACACGTGACTGCATTTATCACGTGATCATCATGAATTTAGACCATTAGCCATCATGGAGGTTGCCATCACTACATATAAATTGGTGAATTCCTCAGCTAACATCACTTTTCAATTTTGGTTGTAAAACAATTCGGTACTTACGTATTATCGCAACCGTATTGGAAATATTATATGAAACTAAGCACATGGTTACCAATTCAGCACGTACGATACATGTGAAATCAGGGTTGCTAACTTGGCTAGTTATCTTAGATATTGGCATTATTGCACTGGTACGTAAGTACCCCAATTCATACCAGCTTTGACCAACAATGATTTAAATTTTTAAAGTATTTTGTATCAAAGAAAATTTCTTTTTAATGCTTATTCGATTGAAGCAATTTTATTAACACAACAATTTTGGTTAATAAAGTTATTATTTGAAAATTTTGCGTGTATAGAGTTAATTATGATGTGTGCGTCAAAGTCGTAAAGTGGGTTACTAATTTTATTACCGACCTCTTCCTTTGTTTGAGTTCTTTAAACTTTTATTTTAATATTTTAATTTGAGAAAACATTTCATTTCTCTTTTCAATTAAATTACATGTCGTATTAAAATTTAATCAATAACACATCAAATTTATTTTGTTTTCCAGATACTAGATCAGCAGATGCTCTCACGAATAAAATGTAGCTTTCTCAAGATAATTACGGAACTCTGCAGCAAGTAAAGGATGGGCTTGTGGCTTCATCTCATTTTAACGAAAAACACATTGCAACCTGCAGCACAAGCGGAAGCAGTAACCATCCAAAGGATGTTCCCAGACACATTGTAGTACGCCGTTATGTTCTGAGGGTTCGTAATAGGCAAGTAGGGGCCGAACTAGCATGCAATATTTTTAGAGAGTGTCTTCGTTAACGGGTCTTAGAAGATCGTAGTGGATGAAAGATGAAAGAAGATTCATTCCCCCTTTACGCTTTGAGAAAGATGGTTTTCTTCTTGCGGTTTCCCCCTTCTTTTTATTTATGCTGTTTATTTTTGGCGTGGGAAAAAGATATCAATCACTGTGTAGTTGTTGGGTGACACTTAAGCCTTGTCGCTTAGGGGATGTGGTAAATATTGAGAAATGCTAAGAGGAAAATTGGAAGATTTTAGTTGATTAAATTATTGTAATGTACTTTTGTGATTGTTGAAGCAAGTGTATTCTTAATTTTAAAAAAAAGGAACCTTAAGGGAAATTGCTCAAAAAGAGCTAAAAAGTGTTAGTGATTATGAGAAAGGGCTACATTTAAGAAGGTAGTGCTTTTATTACTATACAGATACAAAATATTCCAAATAGTTATCTTATTCGAAATGTTGATTATTCCAAGACACAACGATAAATAATAATTTTTAACTTATTTTGAAGATGTTCTCTTACAACTTATATATATAGGACAACTGAATTGTAAATGTCACCATACTTGAAAATAGGTGAAGGAATTTAGAGCGTTGGGTTATTTTTTTTTATAAAATGAGATCGGATTTAAAGTTAGCTTTTTTTAATTAGAGATTTTACAACAGTTGTTACCCCGTTTTCCGAATTCCCTTAAGGAAGAGTGATTTATGTACTATTTGACCATTTCAAAACAGCTACAAAGCGTTTTGTAATTTTAATTGACAAAGTTTGGAGACAATATGGAACTTCCAGTCATGGATCTTTTAGTATAATTTTCCATCTATTTTACGCATAAAAATGTTCTCTAATTAACTGAAATAACATGGTTTATTTCTTAACATATTCAATGGGAATTTGGGTTAACAGAAAGAGTGCTACGAAATTTTTGAAAAAAAAATTATTAAACAAATAATAAATACAAATATTAAAAAAATTATCAATCTAGTTTACTCTTTTTCTAGTTCACATCTGAAAATTCTCAAATTGTGGGGCTCGGCCCCTGGGGGAGGGCGTGCTAACCCTACGTGGAGAGCACGAGCATATAAAAAAATAGACAACAAAAGATTATTTTTTATAAAAAATTATCAATTTAAGAATGGAAGAAAAGTAAAATACATTTTGACATTATAAAAAAAAATACACATTTCCACTGATAGAATACACTTCTAAATGCATCAGTATAGCGCAATGTATTTGATAATTAATTTATTAATACTAAATTAATCTTCCTCGGCTTTCACACGTGGGATAGTTTTGTAACATTAATCATTTGCACATCCAAATCAATTATGTTTTTTCTACAAATTTTGCTTAATTTGTATGATTTCTTAATGGCGTTGCAACTTTCGCAAACATTGTCAGTAAATTTTTTTTACACTGGTGTCCAAAAGTTAAGCATAAATCGTAAAATGCGAAAAACATGCAGTGAATATTCGTAAAATTATTCCACTTGCGAATATTAATTGGGTGAAGAAGAAACATTGGGTTTATCCGAAACTTATCAGTCGACTACGTCCTGCGTGGAACACCGGCGCATGTCGGAACGCGGAGAAACCGATTATCGCAGCAGAGGCAGTTCAGACAAGTTTCGTACAACTGCTGTGCGAAGGAACGTTGTTAACTATCAAACAAGGTGAATGATGGCATAAAGACGCCAATTGGACATGTTTACGAAAGGAAGAATCGTTGGAATGCTGGAATCCTCACGATCACAAACCGAAGTGTCTCGAATTCTGAATGTGGACCAGTCTGTGATCTCAAGACTGTGGCAGAGGTTTCAAAGAACGGGAGATGTTACCCGACAACCAGTATCAGGTGGACCAAGAGTCACAACCCTTCGCCAAGACCGATATCTGGTAATAAGTGCGTGACATCAGAGGGGCAGTACTGCCAGAGCACTGGGTTCGGCGCTCACAATCGCCACAGGAATACGAATTTCGAGACAAACTGTTTACACGAGACTCAATCATGCTGGCCTGTATGCCAGAAGACCAGCAGTTTGCATTCCCCTCACGTCTGCGCATAAACGCGCTAGTTTGAAATATCAACATTGGAGTGTGGGAGAGTGGGCCAATGTGATGTTCAGTGACGAGTCCCGGTTTAGTCTGAGTAGTGATTCTCGGCGGGTAACGATATGGAGAGAACGTGGAACACGTTTTGAACCAAGAAACATAGCAGAAAGACATCATTTTCCATCAAGGGGAGTAATGGTATGGGCAGGCCTCATGATGGACGGCCGCACAGACCTCCATTTCTTTGACACGGGGTCTGTGACTGCTCAAAGATACAGAGACGAAGTTCTTGAGCCTTATGTTCGCTTGTTTCGAGGTGCTGTCGTCCTGTCTTCATATTCAGGGATGATAATGCGCCATGTCACCAAGTGGTGCTGATTGATGACTTCCCTGAAACGGAAAACATCCAGCGCATGTTGTAGCCTGGGAACTCCCCTGATTTTAATCGTATCGAACATGTATGGGATATGCTCGGGAGACAAATTGCAGCCCTTTCGCACCCACCAAGCTCCGTTACAGAACTTATGAGAGCTCTCCAAAAAGCTTGGAACCGTTTGAGCCCACAACTCATTCATCATCTCATAGCAAGTAAGGTAAATCGCTGTGCAGCGTGCCTGGCTATCAGAGGTGACCACACGCCTTATTAAACTGCAGCATCAGTATTTTATTTAATGTTTTCTTTCATTTTTTCTTTAAAGTGTGAATTCTTGCTATGCTCATTTTTCTTTCAATCTGCTACTTTGGATAGTAAAATTAATTATTATCATTCTTTTGATTTGCTTCCTTATTTTATAACCATTTTACACTCGCATATCACGTTTCCCGACATTCTGGTTTACAGTTAATTCTTTATTCACATAATTATCAATTATGCTTAACTTTTGGACACCAGTGTAATGTCTCATGTAGATTCCAATGATGACTTAATACATTGTTGCTGCTCAGGATTTTGTTGTTTCTCGATTTAGTTCATGCCGTAGTCTTGTTAACCAGTTAGACATTCAATGCATGCCTGTTTTTAGAATTTTGTAATAAATTTTGAAGATCAATTTATCTTAAATCTATATTAAAAAAAAACTAATTTTTACACAAAAAGAATAACAAAGGGGTGATAATTGGTCAGCCGCCCAAACTAGGTTTGTTTCCCCTAAAAGTAGTCTGCAGCTAATTATGCTTATTTTGTCCTCGGACATTAATATTGGATGTTTCGTGTCTTCCATATTTTGATGCATATTATGTAAATCATATGTCTTTTCTCTCACATGTTAAAATGAGTTTTATATAGTTACTTCCATTATGAGAGTCAATGACATATATTACATGATCTGAATATAATACATATAAAATACGAGTATATAGCTTATTTACTAATGGAAATTTAGAATTATAGAACAAACAAATTAAAAGTTTTCAATTTTAAATCAGAATTTTAGTATCAAAAAAGCAAATTTAAGTTTGATATTAGTCTCAGAATTTATGGACCATTGCTTTTCAGGTACATGATTGAACAGCAGGATTACATACGTTTTAGGAAACAACCTTTGTGAGGGAAGAGGTATCTCTTCCCTCATTTTGGGGAGGTTTGCAGGAAGACTAGTCATATTCCAAAATAATTTCAATTTATTTTCAGTATCAACAACAACGCAAAATCTATTAACCAAGTTTAGAGATGCACCCAAATTCTAAATATGAAATATAATAGCGAGGGCGACGAGCTACTAGAAGACTAAATAAACAGATCACTTACGACCAAGCAATACTTTCTAATCCTCTTAGCGACCTGATCTAATTTAATATCTATTTGACAAATCGTCAACTTTAATATGACAATATTCAGCTACTAAGTATCCATGCCTTACTTCACGTTCAATCAAATACTTAAAGCCTTAATCAATTACTAGGTATCAGTCTAAACTCTTTCTCTCTTTCTAATCTCTAATTTGAATGCTTGATCTTTATATACAAGATTTAATTTACATACCCCCATCTTTTTCTTTGCAGGAACGTTTTCAATATAACAAATTTTAAAGAATATTTTTTCCCAGAGAGGATTTGTTAGTTGAAAAATCCCGAAAACAGACCCGTGACACCTTTACCTTTTAAGCTTTATATTACGGAACTGAGTAATTTTACTTCTTAACAAAATAGTGCAAATAAACTAAAATGCATACGCATAAAAAAACAACTAAGATTTAAATTATACATACATGTATTGCTTATTTTTATCACATTCGAAAACGTTTATTAAAAAAAAGAGTGAAAATATAATTAGATTGGTTTCTAAAACGAGCGCTAAATATAACTTTTAAGAGGCGTAAAACTAAATAGAGATAGATTCATGTTTATTTGATGATAGAAACGAGACCTATAAATAGTTAATGGTAAAATCGTCGTAATCCGATCCCCTAAATAAAGGGAGTATTTATACTTCAAGGCGTAAACATGTGCCAAGGAAATGCTTCCGTTACCGCTGAATTCCAACCGGAATTTAAGAGAACCATTAAAAGCGGACCGAATGTCAATAATGTTGGGAAAAAAGTTACTCAGATCCCTCAGCTCCGAGAATGCTGAGATACTATACCTCTAAAAGAAGAGAAAGAGAGAGAGATAAATAAAAATTAAAAAATACGTGGAAATAAGTTTATTCGTTTGGTTTACAACCAGCTTTCAACAAAAATAAAAATGAGATATGGGGTTTTTTCCTCTAAATCCTGCATTCCACTGTAAGATGCTATGCTTGCGGCTTCATAATAAATTTACTAGACGTGATTTGAAAGTTTATTTTTACAGCAAATGAGGTTTACTAATAGGATTTACGGTGTCAACGTAACGTAATGTGAGAGTTAAATTCGTTTAATGTGTGTGTAAAGAAAGACCGCCAGTGATATAGTTTCTTTTTGAAGAGAAGTAATTGAGTTTCCTTTTAAATTTTTAAGAAAATAAGTTACCTGGTTTTTTTTGTCTACGTCTTAAACACAAATAATTTAAAGCTAATTTATTTCTTATTTACGAGACATATTTTCACTTTAAATTTTAAAAAAAAACATTGCTTTCAAAATTAATCTTTCGATGCCTGGTGTGTAAATTTTTACTAATTTTGGCACTAAAGCAGATTTTATTTTCTTATTATTTCTGATTTTTAAATATAAATATGTGATAGTTCATGTACATGAGGGTATAAATTTCAAATATAAAGTGATAAGAAAATCATCTAAGATAACTCATAAATCCAAATTAAAATTTGTTTGAGAGAAACGTATATTTTTTTTTCTAAATTGACACCGTTTAAATTTACACAAAAGACAATTATCACAAACCTTGTTATTTTCACCTATTATAACCCTATGATGGTACTTAAAAATGCACAATAATCTTTTGATTATCCAGAAATAGATTAACCGGCAGACCATCGTTGAAAACCATACGAAAATTCAGTTTTCTTACATCAAACTGAAATAAATCCTTGAATCTAAACAAGTATGTAGTTTTTCGTGAAATAAAACTCAGGATGCGAGTTCATATGAGAATTTGACAGAGATAGATGGTATTTACGACATAACTTTACTTGGAGTGAGTGAGTCACACTTTTCAGCTATTCTAAGGCTTCTGGTGATGGACTTTGTCAAGTAACGACGACGATACCTCAGCTGGAACCCTCTTCTCATAAGTTCCACACCACACACTGGCACCCACAAGGGAGGAGGTCCCCGGGTCTAAACCCCTCCAACCACACACACCCATAGCCCTTGATTTTTTTCTAGATTGATTGTAATCCTCTGTATATAGTACGTAAAATTTAATTATTTGTTATAAAAATTATTTTTATTAATTAATACTAATTATTTATTCAATAATTAATTTTTTACTGTTTTTTTGTTCCAAAAATCGAAAAAATGAAAAGAATATGTTGGGAGGCGTATAGGTGCATGACACGAGAATGGTGAATGAATAATGGCTTTCCTTGGTTAGTACAACTGCTGCACTGGCGTCAGAATGTTTTCGTGGTATATCAGCAATTGAAAACACCTGGTCAATGGTTACCAAGCGAATGGCACCTACCGCTCTCAAGTTAGAACGATTGATGAACTGTGGCTTATGTTGAAACTACGTAGTACTTCTTATATATCACAGTGTTTCTATTGGACTCTAAGCACTGGTGGATAAATGTTACTGCTGCTGCCAGAAGTGACTGCTGTGGGTACTAATTTCTCAGTATGTATTCCAGCACGAATGCATGAGTATAAGCAGTGGCGCACACAAGGGGGGGGGGGCCCCGATCCGGCCCTACCCCATAGAGCCCTAGATTGTTTTACGATTTATTACAATCCTATATATATATAGTATGTAAAATTTAATTAATTATTTGTTTTAATAATTAATATTATTAATTAAGGCTAATTATTTATTCAATAATTAATTTTTTATTGTTTTTTGTTCTGTAAAGTCGACAAAGTCAAAAATATATGTTAGGCATCGTATTGGAGCATAATATTAGAAGGTGAACTTCAACTCTTGACCCCTCTTCGAAAACTTTTGGGGGTGCACTGAATATAAGCCATATGAAAAAAAGAGAGGTTTGCTAAATGTTTTAAAATTACATATTTATTGTTGTTTTGGCTTTAGAATAAGCACCCCAAATTATAATTCACAATAGTTTAGCAATGATATGTTTTTTACTTTATGTATAACGTCCATCGAATATGTGTCATCATATTAAATCAATGATTAAATTGCACATACACGTAATGAATAAGGATATTATGCGCCTATACCTCTTTTTGTTACAAATAATTGTATATTATTTAAAAAAAGGGGTGGGGCGTAACATGTTTCTGATTCACAAATATTTCCTCAAATTTTAATGATTAAATTAAAGGAATAGGAAACTGGGACACAGGATTTTGTTAAAATTGTCCTCTTCGAGTTTTAAAGTGAGAGGCTTAAAGTAAGTTACCTTCCTTTGCTTTGAAAAAGAAAAGGAGCTATATCATTAACATTAAAAACTGCTTTACTATATCTCTCTCCATTTTTCTTTCATATAGATAAAACATATCTTAAAACTTTCAGTTCAATTTACTTCTATTCTTTTTACCTTATTTCTATCGTTTTTTTCTAGCATAAAATATATTCAACGTTTTTCCTTCCACATTGAAATTATAAAGTGTAATGGGCACGTTATGATCAAGAACCATCTCCATACAATCTAACGCAAAACTTATATGAATATTTGGAAATTTTTCTATATGAAAGTATATTCCAAGTTTCCTTCTAGAAGGAATCAAATAATTCTTAAATAAGGTCAAGACTTCAGTGAAAAGCAATTTGAAGCTTTGAAATTGATGCAGTCTGAAACTCTGGGAATTGGAGATAAATGGGTAGGCTACAGTTACCACGCGAATTGATATATTTGGACTCTGGAACTTAAAAATGATTTTCATCACTTTAAGAGAGAAAGAAAAGGATGAAATAGGTTGATGAGAGGGGATACCATTAAAGATAATGCCTGTGATCATGGTTTAAAGGATTTTCAGCTTTTCTCTCAATAGTACTTTTTCGTAAATGCTCTTCCATCTTAAAAGTATTGGGGAGAAATTGCCTTGCCTGGAAAAGGTTCTTGGGTTTCCACTTTTGGCAATGTTTTGCGAGGTTGAATAACGGTAGTATGTGATATAAAGTATAAGAATATATGCTATGTTTTCAGAATTCAGTTTACACGAAATTTTCGCTTGAGTAACCGCATTGTAAAAATTTTTCATACATAAAATATTCTTCTTTTTTTTAAAAAAAAAATGTAACAGCATTGAAATATTATTTTTATTTTTGCGTTTTGATCCTTTTTTCTCTCGTTTATGGGTTATTTATAGGGTTTAAATTGTTCTAAGATAACGAAAGATTAAAATTGTGAGGTTTATATTCTCGGGACTCCAACTGATCCTCTTGGAAAAACCATTGGGTAACTGTGATTCGAGTTTGAGCTTTACAATGCATTATTTAAAGGGGAAAATAATTTAAAATTATTTTAGATGTAAACGTTTTAATTAACGTATAGTATTTTTATACAATTTTTTGTTACGTAATAAAAATAATTTCAAATTTTTGAATTAGTAGTAGAACTTTAAATGAAAAAAAAAAAGAGAAAACTTTTTTGAATGAACTGAATGAAAACAGGAAAAATAATTTGAGCTTACTAAATTAACAAATGAATTGTTAAGTATTTTTTTTTCACTAAGCAAAAAAGGCTTGATGACTGAAAAAAAAAGTTAGATATAAATAATTTTTGTTGCAAATGATAAGTGACTGCTTATAAAGTTTTTCCTAGCAATTTTTTTTTTTTTACAAATGGTTTTTCCTCTTTGTAAGTTTTTTTAAACTACAAAATCTGTGTTTTAATTAAATTTATATTGATATTCATAATTGTTTTATTACGAAAAAAAAACCAGTCCAACAGTCCAAACCACAAACATTTTAAAAAATAAAAAGAAAACTAGCTTGTGATAAAAAAAAGCATAAAAAAGGTAAAATATGGACTTTTTTATGTAATACATATAGAAAAATTTTTTTGAAGGATGCTCACATTAGGAATCAGAAACAGTGTTTCTTTTTATGTATTCCATCTCTTGTTTTACTGCTTCATTCAGTTTGATTATTTTCTCTTCTATTCATCTTGCTTCTTCAAGTAATCTGATATATATATTATTGGAAAATATCTTAAGAACATGAAAAGAACCGAATTGTCTAGTTTGTTACATTGTGCTGTGATTAGTAGGAGCTGATGAGTAAAGAATAGGGAAATATGGCATTGAAATTTATGCTATGAGCGGGAAATTCAACTTCATTTTATGTTATAATAGTTAACAATGATGTAACTTGAATAGAATGAAAAATATTGTTATGATAAATTTTGTAGAGGTAATTATGTTTAATAGAGTTGTGACGGATCTATACGCGGCTCTACTAACCACTTCAGGACTCTTTAAGGAAAATATTTCATTCAACCAACTTTCACCGAGGGAAGAAAGCGTGATTATGAAAATTAAGCATATTATATAAATTCTGTATTCGCGAGTTTTAGGAGAGTGAAGGATCGTGAAATGATTAAATGCAATCGGAGTTTATCAATTGAAGATTTCTGAGAGAGGATCAATCGACGGTGATTAAATCCGGATAAGGATCGCCTTCAAGGACTTGATTTCATAAAAGTACATGCATCGTGATCCTTATTTAAATAGAAGTTTAGCTTATTAGTGCGTAACATAGTTTATATTGACCTTGTTTAAGTTATCGTGGAATCAGTTGAGGGTCCGTATTAATATCACCAGGCTAACGAGTCTCACCTCCGCGCTCTGCTGTGTGATCTGTTATCTTAATTAGATTGTTATTGTGTCTGCTTGATATTTTGGTAACAATAATATAATTAGAATGAATCATGTCTACTGATTATTCAGTTTCTCCGACACACCTAGCCGGGTCCGAGGGAAGACAAGGGGGTTCAGAGGGAAGCAGGAACCGGCAGGCATTACAGAGTAAATTTGTTACGGATTTCATCCGTGGGTCTTCTTTTAATCCTCTTGAACAAACTATTCTTTAACTGTGATTTGAGTTTAAAAACTGCTTTCCGTATAGATGACTTGACTTTATGCTAAAGTAAATCCTATCTAAATCTTGGCAATGGGTGTATTAAGTAAATCATAGAAAATTAATCATGGAACGTGAATTGTGAAAAGCGAGTCTTTCGTACTGAATTTAGTATTCAAACTTTTACGTACATTCAGATCAGTGGAAGTAATATGGAAGCTGATTTTAACAAGGCTGTTGCAGTTGAAGGAGTTGTGATCTATAAGTGGATTAAGAGATGTTATTTTGATTGATCTTATAAGTTAGATTAAGGTCTTAAATTAAGTTTGCTCCCCAAGGTTTATTATTTTTAAAACAATGTCTGCTTCTTCTCCCATTCCTTTTACACCAGCAACATACGAGTTGCAACAAAATGATTTTGAGTTTTGTTTGATGTATGATCAAAAGCATAACATGTGTGGTTGGATTTCCCCCTAACTAAAATTCCACACCTCATCATTTGTCTAAAGTGGAATCGAATGTTGAAATCTTGTTACTACAGCTGCTATTGATCCATATATCAATTTATTACACCTTTTGTTTATAAAAGTGTGAGAATCATTATTCAGAGATTTTAGCCAGAACATTGTGATGTTTCCTTATGTGGATTTATCTTTGTTATTTTATTTTTGTAGTCAAGCCCTGCCATAGAAATTTAAGACGAACATTGATGATAGGGCAATAAACCTTTTGTTGCACTTAAGATGGAAAAAACGTAGCATATCTGAAAGTTAATCTTACCTAGAATTTCCAGAGTATAACGAATTTAATGAAAAATGTGAATTTTTTTTTCTCGGAGAGAAAGATATGCTTAGAGTTATGTTTAGAGCTATAGAGATATGTTTTCAGAGTTCTTAAATGTGGTGGGAAAAAAGATGTTTATTTTATCCCCGTAGAAAAATGTGAAGCAATTTTTTTTCTTTTTATGTAGGGAATAATTTTTTGCGGTAAGCGATGATTATATTTTCTTAACACAAAAGAAATGCGGTATTTTTTCGTTATACATAATAATAATTATATATATAATTATATACATTGATGTTGTTGGTTTCTATTAGTAGAGTTCAGAAAATATATGAATGTAGGTAAAAATGTCAAGATCTTTCGTGTTTTTTTTTTAATGAAGTCATCAATAATATTAGTTGCGCTGATATTTTAAACAGTACTCATTTTCTGCACTAGCCAGAAGTTTGAGAAGCAATTACTTATTTCAGGACAAGTTTATCAGCCATAAGTTATGTAAATTTCTCATATTTTATAAAAATTTTCAAATATATTGGTCTTTTAATGTTTTTTAAATGTGAAGTTTTGCGGTTTTTGAACTCTTAATGTGCATCAAATTTTATTCTCAATATTTTTTAGCAATGGCGTAACGTGCACTCCTGGAACCCTTGCATTGCGGAGGAGTAGGGTTCTAGAGTGCCCAAAGCTTGGCTGACACCGAGTAACAATCCTTTGAATATTCGACATGGGGCCCAAAACTTGACTTTGCAGGGGGCCCTAATATTCTGTGTTACGCCACTGTTTTTTAATGTTGTACTTGTGTTTTTAGTGTTTTCCCTCCCTTAATATGTCTTTTTAAATGCTTATATCTTTTGAATCGTGTTTGATGAAATTTTTTGTTCCTTTCGGTTCGCTTTTTTTTTTGTCATGTACACTGTAGCTAAATTTTTTTTTCTGTAGTAAACATTTTATTTAAATAAATCAAATGATTAAATGGAAAAAAAATTTCTTTTGACTGATTTGTTTTAATAATAATACCGTAAAATCCGTAATATAATAATACCGTATAACGCGCACTTATATTTTTAAGCTGCATTTTTTAATTTTTAGGTATATTTATCGTATAACGAACCCCCTTCCTGTTTTTACGAAGGAATCTGAAATATATGTGTGCAATCTTCTTGTTTTGAAGTTATTTATTCTAGGAATTATCCCAAGAATTTAAAAAAAATTGTATATTTCTAGAACTACACCATTTTTTAAGTTCATTAGGTATGCCATTTCTTTTAAATCATCATTATTTCTGTCTATGCAGATCTATGCAGAAGTTAATCTGCACCCATTAATTTAGATCTTATCTTTTTGTGTTAAAAGTGCGCGTTATACTCCGGATTTTGCGGTAATTAATTCTGATTTAATCATTTGATGTACGATAAGAAAATGTTCAAGCACATCAAACTGACGAATTTCATAGTTTTTTCCATGCTTACCTGATGAATCAATTGCATAAATTTTGGATTAAGTATCAGGAAGGAAGTAAATACTTCAATACAATTTATTTTACATTCATACAGGCTAATATTTAAATAATTCAGAATTATTTCTTTTCTATTCGTGAAGTCCTGAATTTCCGGAAAGTGACGAATCATCCAATTATAAATTCCGACAAGTTAAAAAGTTAAAGAGCCTAAAGGATTAGAATTAATAACAGGAAGTTAAAATTGTTATTAATAATATAAATATCTCTTTTTGGTTTTACGTGTTTTAATAATTAACTCAACTTAAAGTATGGGGATTACGAATTTAAAATGATGGATATGACATATGCTGGGATTGATTTTAAAGGGATAAAACGGATTTTCAGAATTTTTCTTTCAACACAGTTATTCAATACCTGTTCTATTAATTATTCGTAGTGAGGATTATACCAAATAACACAAAGATAATATCTATGGGTATAAAATATTGACAAAATAAACTGGAAAATTTATTTCGCTTTTATTGGATTAACTAAGTATTTTTTTTTTTTACAACGGACAAAATTTTGAAAAAAGATTTGATGATATATGAGGGTTATTTTTATTCTAGTGTGGCGGTGGTATCTATATAAGCCAGTAATAGCGTCCGGACTGAAGTGATCGTTTTGGCCCAGTGACTTGGTACGTGCTTATGGATCAGAAGATACCGAGTTCTAAACATCGATATTGGTGACTTTGACGATAAACTCATAAAAACGCAACCTTCGCGCAGCTGTCGTGGCGCCATCTACCCGCCGCAAGAGCAACCAAAGCATCAGACACCCATGACGCAGCAAACAAAGCCGTCACACACACACACGACGCAGCAAACAAGCGTCATATCCAAATGACGCTACAACAACAACTCACACGCTCACCATAACAACTAGATCGTTCGTTTGCCTACCGACTTACAGATAGGGGAGTGTGTGGCGGAGGTATCTATATAAGTTAGTAACAGTTTCCGGACTGAAGCGATCATTTTGGTCCAGTGGCATAGTACGTGCTTACAGATCAGAAGGTACCGAGTTCTAAACACCGATACTAGTTTAATGTATTCCTTAGCACAACTTTTGGATATTTTGAATTTCGACATAGATTTGCAATTTTGTATTTACAATTTTGAAAGGCAGGGGCGAGATGAAAACATGTGTTATGAATTATGGACCAGGTGGTCTGAGTGGGTGTAGTGTAGTTGACACCACCCTCAGACCCCTCGTGGTCTATCTCGATAGAAACCATACTGTCTCAGTGGAATCTTGAACTTAGCTTCGGCATAACTAGATGTGCTGTTATGCCGAACTCGTATATTTGAAGTCTTAATATTCTTCTTGGCTTCGGTGTACCAGGTACCGTTGTTTACTAGGATTTTTATCTCGAATATTAGAATTTATCCTCTCTAATATTTTCAGTCTAATATTTTAATTTTGCAATTTAATTTGTTGGAGATTGTTAAGTTTATTGTTGAAATTTATTGGTACCAATAAATCTAAGAAAAAGACAAATCCAAGGACTCCAGAATATTATTATTATTTAACACCACACACACACACAACAGTATATTTATTAACATGTTCTAGTCACTAATTCTTTGAATGAATTATAATTTTACTTGATTTCCTTGTTTTGATCTTGTTCTTGTTCAAAGAAAGAGTAACCGAAAGTATTTGTAACAAGTGAAATTTTCAGCCTTCTGATTCAAAGTAGAATTTCTAAAAAAAAAAAAAATTTTTAGTGATTAAATTATATTAGTCTCTCTTGAAATTTATAAAAGAAAATTCCTTACTGTATTAAATATATTAAATTTTTAAGTGAATAGTCAAGTCATAATAATCCGTATACCTAAATGACTTCTTGAGAACTGGATTCACTCTTAACTTCAGTCAGATTTCTTGTCATCCAGTAGTGCTTAATATGCAGGCACCTTAAAGTTGTTAAAACAAATATTATTAAAAATACCAAGGTTCAAAAATGCTTTTATGTCAATTTCAAACTGTTTCGTACCATTGATAACAAAGAAGTGATTGTTTTCTGAATTCTTAGGTAATTAACGTGTCTTACATTTCGTATTTCTAGCAGTTTGCTACTAACACTTAAAATACTTCCAGTGAAGAGCTTTTTTAAATTTATTCAAAAATATTCCCTGTTTTATATAGTTCGTAGAGAAAGTGTATGAAGCATGAAAGAAATTTCTCATCTTATTTAAAAACGTAATGGATTTTATGCAATCCTAAGTATTTTTTAGGTGCTGCTGCATGTCTGCATTCTTTATAAAGCCGTTAGCATTACATATTAATTTTTCACCTTGAAATAATAAAAATGAATTGTTAATATATGATGGGAGGCCGGCAATGGAGTTAGTCCCCAAACAATCAGTAATTTGCATATTCCCCTTGTTTACAGGATGTGTTTGAAATTCCTTAGTTCATGGACCCGGGGTGGTGTCATCGGGTACGCAAGGGTGAATGCACGCATAAATTTAATTAAAATTGTAACTTTTGTAACTTTGCGCTTGGGGACCGCCCAATGGGGTTGTTTGGTCAAATAGTGCGTGTAGGCACAAATGGAGGGATTTGCCCTCCCTTAAAAGGGCGCCGCGTGACAATTTTCGACATCTAGCATTCTGACTCTTGAAATCCAATTAGAGAGCAAAAAACCAAGGTTTCCTTGGTCGGTGGACAATGACAGCCCCCATCACCTCGCCTCCGTTTCAGATAAGTGAAATTCTTAATGTTTGTTCACAGTTCTCTTATTCTTCATTTTTAATAGTGTTTAATCTAAATGCTAAATTTCATAATGTATTCTAATTGTAATAAACTAAGTTATTTTAATTTTAATCCGAGTAATTTCATTAATTTTACGTTGTCTTTGAAATTGATTTAAAGTACTAGCCACTATGTTGATGCAGACTAAGTTAAATAAGCGAACCTGGGTAGTTTTTAAGATGTTAGTTAAATTAAGCGGAAACTTAAAAGTAAAATTAATGAGCACCGCATCATATAATTCGTAGAGAAAGTGTATGAAGCATGAAAGAAATTTCTCATCTTATTTAAAAACGTAAGGGATTCTATGCAATCCTACGTATTTCTTAGGTGCTGCTGCATGTCTGCTTTCTTTATAAATCCATTAGTATTACCTATTACTTTTTTCACCCTTAACTCATAAAAATGAAAAAAATTCAAAAAATTATTTGATTTTTAAATGTAACAAAAAAGTCTAACCAGCTTTGGGAGTATCTATTTCGAATTCTTCTCGATGCTTTTTATTTATTTGATTTGTCCTTGTTGCTTTTCAAAAAAATTATGTATGAGACGCCTCTTCCAATATATTTCATTGCATACAAGTACAATGTACAATAAAATACAATTTGCACAGTTGTTTTTTCTCCTTCTTTTAGTGGTTTTTAACTTTAAATCGGAATGTGCCACTCTGAATTGCAGAGAAAGAAAGAACAGCAATCCAGCTCGCCTTAGAAAAAAGATTTCGCAAACTCTTTGGCGACAAACAAAATCAAGCTACTTCGATTTCGCTTCAAATCAAAATTGTTTGCACTCAACATTGTAACCCTGAGAAAAGAGCGATCTGTCTATCAAGCAGTGATTGATTGGCCACTCAAAGATCACGTGACACAGAACGAGCTCTCTGACTGGATGGGACCATTTTTCAACTCAACTGTCCATAGAACTCCTTTCTTTCTCGCCTTGATCTTTCTCTTACGTTTTACCCTAGTCAACCGAGAAGAAACGATGATGGGAAAAAGAAAACTTGGAGGAAAACAGCGATAAACAAAATTAAGGTAGCCTTCAACAAAAGATTCGTCTTTTTCCTCTTTGTCCTATTGGGCGATCGGGTTATTTAGTTAGTTATTGAATTCTGTTTTCTTTGTTATGAGACTATTGTCTAGAAGATATAGACTATGTCTGGATTGCTATGAAAGAAAGGGTAAATGTGATTCCTTTAATAGAACTCAAAAACAAATGTTGAACAGCGATAATATAGGTAACAGTTCCTAAGAGAAAATACGTCAATTAAAAGACATTATCCAATTAACAGACATTATTAACATACCGCAGTTGAAGTTTTTTCTTCCAAAAACATGTTTATGTTATTTAAAACTAAGGCTGCTTTTAATTATTAATCAGGTGTTGTGTATTTAAAGCTTTGCAAAAAGGGAGGGATTATATATATAGTTCAAGTATCAATTATTGATTCCCAATTTTTTTGTGTGTGTTTGTGTGTTAAATACTGAATAGTATTTTAATTGAGCTAAAATATAATTCAATTATGGATAATTTTCTTCTGATTACATATTTGTGTATTTATAAGGTAAACATTTGCAATGGTGGTAAAAAAGAACTGAATCGTTGAGCTGAAAAGGATAAAATTTTTTTAAAAAAATTGAAATAACTTTTGCAAAATTATCAGTATTTTTTTATTTATTGAAATAGTAATGATACATTATACACTCATGTCCATAAATTAAGGATTATGAAGTTCAGGCAAAGAAAGAGACAGAAGCAAAACAAATTTGACTTATTTGTAAAGTCTATTTATCAAACAAAAGGTAAAGAGCAAAAATGATGCTATATGTTTGACATAATTAATAAAAATTGCGATTTTTACTCCCTGGAGCAAATTAAAAAAAAACACCTATTTACAAAAAACAGTATAACGTGGTTAGTATGATAGTTAATACGGATTATGTCTCCCGGACGATGCAATACAGGCCTTACAACGCCTACGCATGCTCAGTATCAAATTATCTATCTGATCTTGGGGAATATTACACCACTCATCAAGCAATGCCCTCCGAAGTTCCAGTAGACCGGTGGGAGGGTGTTGACGGTCTGGAATTCGTCGGCCAAGCATATCCCACACATGCCCTATTGGATTCAAGTCCGGTGAGTATGCTGGCCAATCCATACAGGGGATATCCTCCGATTGAAGGCATTCGTATACAATGTTTGCACGGTCAGGACGGGCGTTGTCATCCATAGACAGAAATTCAGCACCCATGGCGCCCCGAAACAAACGTACATGTTGTTCCAGAATGACATCCCGATAGATGTGGCCTGTCATCGTTACACTCTGAACATGCAGGTCAGTTCTGGAACCAAGAATAATTCCACCCAAACGAGCCATCCTGCACCACCGTAACGGTGTCGTTCAACTGGTGTTCTCTTGGTGGTAACGGGTACCTGGCGCTCTCCATATGAAAGTCCGGCGAGAATCAGACTGCAAACTAAACTGGACTCGTCGGAAAACATCACATAAGACCACTGTTGCGGTGTCCACAATGCATGCTCTCTACTCCAGGTTAATCTCAGGTGACAGTGAGTTGCGGTAAGAGGAACACATCTGACAGGCCTACGAGCATATAGACCAATGTACCCTAAGCGTCTGTACACGGTCTGCCTTGAAACTGTCGTACCGGTAGCTGAAGAGAGCTGACGAAATAGGTCTGATGCTGTGCTCCGTCTGTTTCTTTTGGAAGTAACTGCCAAATACCAGTCTCATTCGGCGTTGTAACTCGGGGGCGACCTGTGCTGAACATCTACTCACATTACCATCATCTTGGAATCGTCGCCAAAGCCTGGAGATGACACCTGGCGATTCCAGTTCCTCGGATGCTTCAGCTGGTACGTCTACATTCCAGTCGTCCGATAATTCTACCACGTAAAAAATCATCCAAATGCTTCTTTGTGCCATAACTATGCGGTTATTGTACTGAAAGGCTTTTAAAGAGCTTGTGAACAATTTTACTTCTTTTCCACCATTTCTTATATACCCCTCTCTTACACTCTCGTCATTGTGACGTACTATCCGCGCAATCTGGTGGTTTCCTTTAATTTGCATATTCTTCTTCAAGATGTGTGTGATAATTCTACAGGTGAAATTTTTATTTTAGAGGTTAATTTCTGTGTGATTCTGAATTATGCTTAATTTATGACATGAGTGTAGTAGTCTATACGTAATTACGAATCCAAATCGAATTTAAAGCTAATCAATTGTTAAGAATTTTATGACAGTTTTGAGTTTTTCATGTTTATCTTAAGAACTATTTCTTAGTAATTTGGCTTTCGTTTCGGCTTGGATTTTTTTGACTCAGGGGTGTTAACTTTTTCTAGAGAGCTGAAAATATAAACAATATTGAAATATATATAACTCTTTGAAATTATCATTAAATAATTCGAATCTTTTACACATTATTTATAAAGGAATAGTGCTTCAGAAAAGTGTAAAATATTTGAAATATAATTATAATTTTAAAAATTATAAGCATATGAAAATAAGAAATATTAATTAAGTTTTACGTTGCGCATGCTATTTTCAAAAGTAGCAGCTTTAATTACTAGCAATACGTTGATTTATAAAATTAAATATACCCATGTTACACCGTAGTAATTTTAATTAAATAGAATAATAAATAATTTTTTTTAAAAATAAAAATAATAATTTTTTCAAATTTTTTTTTAAAAAATTCAATATTTTTCAATTTTTTTTTTAAAAAATTCAATATTTTTCAAATATTTATTATTCTTAAATTACTAGGGTGTGAGGAGCATGATACATTTTATAATTCAATAAAGTTTTATACATCAAAGGCTACTATTTTTGAAAAAAAGCGTGCGAGACCCAAGAATTACTTAATATTTATTACAAAATTATTTCTTATTTGCATATGCTTATAATTTTTAAAATTATGGTTGTATTTCAAACATTTTGTACTTTTTTGAAACCATAATCCTTTGCAAATAATGTGTAAAAGATTCGAATGATTTAATTTAAATTTAAACGAAGTGTACCTGTTTGAGAATTGTTTATATTTTCACCCCTCGTGACAAAATTAACATTCCTGAGACTTCTTAATATTTTTTCATAAAGCAGCTGAATTAGCGAAAATTATTTGTTAAGTCCTCTAATATAGTAATTTTATCAGAGAAACATAATTGTGGTTTTGATTCTTAAGATCACACACGCACACATATATATTTATGCGTACAGGGTTATTCGCAACCACACCGACAAATTTGAAGGGTATGTAGGGTAGGGGTGGGCAAATTTTTCCAAGGTTAGGGCTACTTCTAATGTTTTTAAGGTATCGCGGTCCACCCAATGACGTAGGTGTATCTATTCTGTTTTAAAATTGCATGCTTTCTCTTTTTAATACTTTTTTTCGATATTGTACCTCTCTATTAAAATATGACAATGCTAGTTTTAGTACAATATCTCAAGTAACACAAGATAGTCAAGTTGAATGCTTGAACAATTATGAGCGACTGGTAGACCGTCGAGGTATTCAATGCAGTGACCAGAGAAGATACGTGAATCGATGAATCTGAAACCGATGTATGTACTTAATTTGTTCGCTACCTTGTCTGCGGGACATGAAGTCAAAACAAGAACCCTATCCCGTGAGAGCGCGGTTAGACCTGAACATAAACATTTCTTCACCCTTTCAGTCAGCAAGTTGGGAATTTCCCCCTTACTAGCAGTGAACGTGCTAAGGGTTATCGTTTGCTTCCAATTAAGGTGCATGTGTCGTGTAGACATTTATTGAATCATTTGCTTAAGCAAACACAGTGGCATCGATTGTGAAAAGACTATTCTAAAATCTAACTGGCGTCAGTGTTCCATAAATATGTTTCTTTTAGTAAGCGTGTCTTAGAGTAAAGGTGGTCCCCTCAGAATGCCTTGGCGGTCCACCGGTCGACCACGATTGACTTAATATCCATTCCGGGTGTAGGGGGTACAGAAATGACTCGGAATCATATAGGAATGCGGGGTCACAAATGACGTAATTGCGAGCTATGGGGCAAAGAAACAGAGAAAAAGAACAAAAATAGCAACACATTAACGGAACAGGAAACATTTTATTGAAAGGTATCACAACAATAGTTGCTGGAAATTACAATCAGAAGTCGTCTGCTAAGCCTGACAGCAGCTCTGCATTGAATTCCTTACGTTCTGGAAGATCCCTGGCTTGTCCTGTATACTCTCAGCAGCTACAGATATTTGAAGGAACGTCTCGTACATCAATCACTTTATGGGGAAGAAGAAGTCCATGCATTTTTAAACACCTGTTGTAGTACAACCTTTCAATAAAATGTTTTCGGTTTCATTAATGTGCTCCTGTTACTATTCTATTTTTCTGCTTCCTTGACCATAGATTGAAATTACGGCATTTGCGACCCTGCATACCAATGTCATTCCGAGACGTTTTTTATTCCCCGTGCAAGTTTGTTGGTCTGGTAACGAAATCATCCTGTACATGTATGTAAATCCCGTTGGTGGTTAAAAATATTTGTAAAATTACAATGCCTTGTATACAACTTTTGTCTAAATTGTTTTTCATTGTTTAAAATTAGATTAGTGCAGTTTTTCTTCTTTCCATCATGAGATTGGTTACTTCAGAGATATTATTTTATTTATTTTTTCGTATCAAGTAAATAAGGTATTTTACTTAGAAAACACTTTAATTCAATTACTCTTTTTTTTTTTTTTTAGATTGATAGACTTAATGCGTTCTTCAGCGAGAAGAACCATTTGAAATAATTCTTGAGTAATTTTGTCAACAACGCATTAAAAATGACAAATTATGTTTTGCTTATTTATACAGTCAACTCTCACTAATTCAAACCTTCGATAATACGAACCTCTCGCTAATTCGAAGTATATGCTCAGCCCCTAGAGAAACTCTTGATATTTTGAATTAAAACAATACGTTTTGGTACACTCAATATTTCGAAGTAAAATCTGTAGCTGGCCAGACTACAACACGCGATAATTCGAAGTTATCTCATAAAACTCTCGACAATGCAAAGAATGACTATCATGTAGAGTCCTGTAGCAAACAGGTTGGAGCTTACATGTTTCGTGTTGTATTGTCTCTGCGTGTCTATACTGAACATCAGTCTGCCACTCCTTCTTTGTTTTTCCTGGTTCCTTTGGCTAAAAGACACTTTTATTCCTATCCTTCTTCAAATGGACAATAGACCAGCCGCAGCTGTTGTAAGCACATATATTTCGTTTAATACGTAGCTTTGCTACACATGTGTTCAGAAAGGATGGTCTGCTATTGTGAAGAGGAAATGCGAATGATTGTGTATTTTGCGTCGCGCTGACATGACGCCTTGTGACTCATTTGTGTGACTTACAGCGTGGGGCACCAAATAGGGCCTAGACTGGACTAGAACATGTCTTTTAGAACAAATGGTGTTGGGGACAGTGTCTGAGGGAACTGGATGCGAAACGATATTATTTTCAGCAAGGAATGGAAGAGATTTGGAGGAGCGTGAAAGAGTCTTGTTCGAGAGATTAAGAAATATGGAGTGGAAAGTGAAAGAAAAGAAGCAATAGAAGAAAGCAATAAAAAAACTGGTCAAATTTTTTAGCAGACTGATTGGGCGAGAAGAGCCCATCCAGTGTCGTTACTATTAAGTATACTCCGTAGCTGATGTGAATCTTTCTTTTAATACGTAAATGTATCATTTTAATACAAGACTTTTAACTTCTGTATAATATTTATACCGGATAATATGTACTTTTTGAAAATACATTAAAATAATTTTATACATATGTACAATTGTTGTTTTATTACACAGTTTTAAATTTAAATGCATTAGAAAAAAAATTATCTTCGTGCATTTTGGGAGTTTTTTCCTACCCTCTTGATAATTCAAACTTGGCCATTTCATTGGTCCCTCCAACTTCGAATTATCGAGAGTCGACTGTATGTGTAACATATTAATCAAGGAAATCAAATAAATTTAATATCTCACAACTTTATTTATCATCTATTAAAGAATTCAAAAACACGATTTTTTTTCTTAATTGAAGGGGAAATTTTTTTTGCAGAAGAATGCACAATTTCCTGTGAAATATTCATAGAAATCTAGTATATATCTGTTGCATACAGTTTTTATTTCTGTGTTTTAAAATTACACCGACGATGCCATTATTTTTTCTTCTAGGATCTTTTTTAAAACTTTCGTATAATTTATCTCTTTCTAGAATTTTTTCTGACGTAAGAGATCATCCCTCCTCCAAAAAATGAATTATGTTTGCCCTCTTCATTTGCAGTTTTTATTTTTAATTATATGATCATAACTCAAAAAATAAATGACAAACTTTTTTCTGAAACTTCTGAAGAGAAAAAAAGTTCTTTTTTTAAAAGCGAACTAAGCAAACACACAAAGATAGACAAACGTGACTTGAATAAAAGTTTGGTATCTTTATTTTAAGGAACTAAAATGCACATTTTAAAAGTTAATTATGATATTTTTTCACACGTTGAGAATTATAGTTTGAATATTTTTTTTTATAAAAAAACGAAGCTCTTAATTTTTAAAATCTATTGTTATTATTTTTATTTGAAAAAAAAAGCATAGTTTTTTCATATTTTTCGTTAAATATTAATCTTTTCCTCAGATTCTAAATTAGATTTTCATGAAAGCAAACACATTAATTTAAACACTTTATTTACATAGCATTAGTTTAAAACTGTCTTTTCTTAAAATGTATAGTCACGTTTATATGTAGAGAATCTGCTGTTTCATCCAATGATAAAAGTTTTTGCAGAACTCGCAGATATTTTTTTAACAATTACTCATTATTTAATAAATGGAAGTTTAAGAGTTATTAAGCTAAAGGCACACTCTCATTATGAAATTTCCTAATTTCTAATAGCTTTATAGCATTGTTTCTCAAACTTTCAATATTTGCGACCCAATATTCAATCATAATTTTCATCGCCCCCCTCTCCATACAATAATAATGCATTGAACTCAATAATAATATACTTTGACTCTAAAGCTACAATATGACTTTAACCTATTCCCATCGGCGTATATAAACGTCTCGCTCAGCCAGTGCGTTAATTGCCCTTGACGTATATATACGTATTTCCAAAATGCGATCTTTCATGTGCATTGCTATCCATAATATTATTCCAAAGACTTTGGAATGCAATAAAAAGACCTTCACAGAGTATTTGCGACAAATTTACTTATTTCAGAAAACTTGCTTATGTATTTTTTTTTCTACGTTCCCCACTCCCAATACGCATATACGCTCGCCTATGTGTTAAAGCGTGATTAGGGAGCGAAGCACATAATTTTTAATCGTCTTTTAAGGAATTAATTATAAGCTTTACAATTTATCAAGATTAGTGTTAATATTTGCATATAATTTTATATATGACAAGCTCATGGGGGTCACTGGTAATTATTAAACTTGTTCCTAACTTAGTATTGTTAAGGGTCTTAGGGTGTTAACAATTTTTTTTTTTCGAATTTTCGAAAAAAATATATCTTGTTCTTCATTTTTTTCTGAACATTTTCATACAAACCACGTGACAATACTCTAAAAACTTCGAAAGTTATTCAAAAAATTGCAAACAGCAATTTAGTCATAACAACTTTTAAATGGACACATGCCACGCCATTTATTTTTAAATTTATGCATACCTTTCATTTTTCTGTTTTTAATAAGCTCATGAAATATTTTAAGCGCTTGAGTTGATCAGAAGGAAGCCTGCAACTCAACACATTCATTCTGCCGTGTTTTGATTCTGTTGTGTTTACTTTAGTACACGTTTTTTAAAACGCTTATCTAAATCGAAGATATGTGTTGTTTTATTCTGAAAAAATCGTTGGGCAATCGCCCCAACAAAAGATTTAGAGGAAATAAATATTTAAAGGTAAGTGACTCACATGTTACAGATATGAAAGATACGAGGAAGTGTGCAGAATTGAAAAGTACAAGTAAGTGTGCCGAAATGAAAAATGCTTCTAGTAAAAAACTTTCAGGAATTCAGACTTCATTAAAGTCAAATCTTGTTAAGGTAAGTGAAAACTTCAAAGAATATCGTATTTTTGATTTTATTTCAACCTTTAGCTCTATTTTGTCAGTATCATGCTGTTTAAAATGTCATAAACCATTAACAATTAATGAAAAATCCACTTATGGTTTATGTTCGAATTTGAAATACATTGTAAAAACTGTGGGAGTATTTGTACTTTTTCAAGCTGTGAAAACATTGGGAATAAAAATAATGCTCCAGAAATTAACAGAAGATCTATTTTAGCAATGAGATGCATAGGTCAAGGTTTAGAGTCATTAAAAACCTTTTGTTCTGTAATGAGTCTTCCTAATCCTGTTGAACAAAAATCATATGATGTTATTAATAATAAACTTTCACTTGTTATGAAGGAAGTCGCCGAAGAAAGCATGAACAGGGCAGCTGTCGAAGAAATTCTTCGTTACCTGATAACATTTTAACGGTAAGTGGTGATGGGACCTGGAAGACGAGAGGACATTCATCGTTGATTGGAGTATGTACTCTAATGGGGCCGAAACAGGTAAGGTTTTGGATAGGGAAGTGTCCTCATTTTGCAAATGAAGCGACAGTTATAAAGGGGTAAAGTTTGGTATCAAGTACAATAAATGGAAAAGAGCGCATAAGATTTCACGTAGAAAAAATTATTCTGGTTCTGCTGGTAAGATGGAGGTTGACGGATGTTGAGGATTTTTAATCGATCAGAAAAGCTTCACAACCTGAAATATTCGAACTACATAGGAGATGGCGACACAAAAACATTCAATGCCCTTTCTGAAAACAATCCATACGGCGATGCCATCTTATTCAGAAAATAGAATGTGTAGGCCATGTGCAAAAGAGAATGGGTACAAGGCTTAGGAAGCTTAAATTATTATATGGTAAGAAGAAATTATCTGATGGTAAAACTATAGGCGGTAAAGGTAGGTTAACTGATAGTTTTATTGATAAGATTGCGCATTACTATGGTAATGCTATTCGATGCAATTCTACTAGTGTAAAGGAAATGCGGAAAGCCATTTGGGCTGTTTGGGGTCATTCTTGCAGCACCGATGATGAACCGATGCACTGATTTTGTCCTACAAATCCAAATACATAGTGTAAGTATAATGCCGTAATTAATAATAATTTACAAAATTATAAACACAAACCCTCAGTTGCGAAAGCTGTTCGAGATGTAATTAAGCCTGTATTTGCAGACTTATCTCATCTGGCACTCCTGAAGAAATGCTTAGGAGGCAAGATACAGAATCCTGATGAAAGTTTAAATTCATTAATCTCGAAGTTTTGTTCGAAGACGATTGATTCTAGCGTTCAGATTGCAGAGATTGCTGCAAATCTAGCAACCAGCATTTTTAATGATGGAAATCAAATACTTATTACTATTTTAGAGAAATTTGGCTTAAAAATTAACAAAAATGTTTGTGTGTCCCTGGCTGAACGTGACAATCGTTGAATCTTTACGTCAAGAAAGAGGAGCTCAACGTCATCGTTTGAAGCTTGGAGAGATAAAAAAATTAAAAAGAGTACAGAAATTGAGCTGTTTGAGCAACAGGAAGGCATATTCTATGATCCTGGAGCATTTTAGCATGTAAGTTTTAAAATTTATTTTCTCAAATTCAATTTAAAACTTTAAAGCCTTTTTTCTCAGTTTGTGTTTTTTTCACTTACGCGCATTGCGTTTCAAAAACTATCATACTTTGATGCATAAAACTTTACAGAATTATAAACTCTATCATAATCTTTAAATCCTAGCTATTTATAGTGTTACATATTTGTAATTTTTTTGAAAAATTTCAAAAAAATTAAATTTTTTGAAAAAAATTTTAAAAATTTACTTTTTTTATTTTTAAAAAATATTATTTTTTATTCTTTTTATATCTAATCGCTACCATCTAATAAGGATATATTTGACTTTATAAATCAACTTATTGCTAGTAATTAGAATTATTATTTCAGAAAATATCATGCGCGTCGTAAAATTTACTATTTGTTTCTTACAAAATTTTTTCTTATATTTATGTGCTTATTATTTTTAAAATTATGATTATATTTAGACATTTTATACTTTTTTGAAACTTTATTCCTTTATAAAAAATGTGTAAAAGAATCAAATTATTTCATTTTAACCTCAAAGAATTATTTCTAGTCAAAAATTGTTCATATTTTGTGCTCTCGAAACATTTTTAACACCCCTGAGACCCCTTAAATTAATAATAAAATACATTTGTGCAGCACTGATACATTGTTAAGTGTATTATATCAGTGCAAATGTGTATTTTATTTTTTATTATGTCAGAACGTATTTTGTTTGTTTATTTTCCGTAAATTCATATTTTTTAAAAATAATATTTGGTTTTCGACTTTCCAGTATGCTCGCACCTCTCTTGTAGAGTTATCACGCCTCCCTAGTTCCCTTATTTACAGTCCGTTGTGTGTGTTGTGTTGTTACTTATACATCCTGATCAAAGGTAGCATCAGATCAAGGCCCACGGAATTCATCGTGGCAAGGGGCTAGAAATACGCCGGTCTTTAGCCGTAGCTTTGAGCACCATTCAGGTGACAGTAGGATTTAGCTCGGTCTCACCCCCAATTTAGAGGGAGTACATCATGGGGGTGATCAAAGGCCTCCCACCACCTTCCACGAACCTCACGAAAAGATTTGCGGCTCGACGGTTATTTAGAGTATCCCCGTGCTGCAAAGGCACTATACATTTACAAACGTCTATGCCTCCTCCGCGATTTGAACCCAGGCCCTACGGTTCAACAGTCATCATCACTGATCACTATACCGGATGGGCGGCCCGGTCCCTTATGTGAACATAATCACTGTTTTTTTAAGCAATCTATACAAATAAATAAAATTGAAGTGTCTGTCTGTAATTTCAAATTAGCAGCTTTTTATTAAATGCATTTAAAGGTATGTACGGTACTTATATCAAAAAATCAATTTTTAAATTTTTTGTCTGTCTGTCTGTTTGTTCCGGCTAATCTCGGAAACTTCTGGTCCGATTTTAAAAATTCTTTCACCAATGGAAAGCTACATTATCAGCGAGTAACATAGGATATATTTTATCTCTATATTCCTAAGGGAACGGAAACTATGCGGGTAAAACGTTGACGTTGCTTACTCCCCGCCAAGTTGGCGCAAAATTATGCATTTGGTCAATAATGGAAATTTTAATAAACGTTTTCTCACACATATTTGTAACAAATAACTGAAACATAGAGTAATTTAGCATCTTCACAAAAAGCAATTTAAAATTTTTTTTTTATTAAACGTCTAACGTTTATTACGTTACGTTTGTTAAATGTCAAACTCAAACTTTGAGAAATATCGCCAAGTTGGCTAAGAAGTTCTCAATTCCGACAATGCCAGTTTTCTCCCACTTTTTAAGGAGGTAAATGAAATAAAGTTTTAGCGAATTGCGCGCGTGATTTTGAAAATTCTACGGTAATATTAATTGACAGTTTTATAAAAAGTTTTGATTTATCGAATATTTATAACATTGAATTTTTTAAACCTAATTATACAATATTCATATTTTGCACAACATTTTTCACTTATACTGAACCTAGATATTTTGCATAGAGTACTTTGAAGATATACTAGATATTTCTATTGAAGAGAAGCCATACAATATCACTCGCCGAATAAAATTAGGGAGCTTTACGCAATACTTATTTCATCTTCGGTCTTTCTAATCCTCAAACCTTTTGGAATAAGTACAAAGACTACATGGCGGAAGATATTTTGCGACGAAAAACAACCGAATTTGCCTTTCAATGAACACATCTACAACGAAAAGCAATAAAGGTTTTCAGAATAGTTAGGAGAAAGCTACATGATTTTGGAATGATTAGCCCTAGACGTGTCGACGGAAATGGTTTCGATAATGAAATCACTTGAGAAATTAAGCTACGATTTTATACATTGCAACATCAAGTAACAGAATTTATCCCTCAATTAACTCCAGAACAAAATCACGTTTTCCAACAAGTGTTACGCAAAATAGAATCCGGCAGTGGTGCACTCTTTTTTCTCGAAGCCCCTGGAGGAACAGAAAAAACGTTTTTGCTAAACTTATTATTAATGGCCATCGGAAAAACCTAGAAGATAGCAGTTGCTATGGCTTCTTCTGGTATAGCCACGATTTTACTGACCAACAGTCGTACTGCACATTCCGTTTTAAAATTATCGCTTAATCTTGCATTTGAAGATTCACTTATCTGAAATTTCAGAAAAAATAGCTCTCAAGGCAGGATGCTTCCACAATATAAGCTTTTAGTGTGGGGTGAAAGTACGATGTCTCACAAGAAAGCTATAGGAGCGTTAAATCGGACTCTTCAGGATTTACGAGAAAGTACAGATATTATAGGAGGAATGGTACTTTATTTATAGGATTTATTATTATTTATAGGAGGAGGTACTTGAAAAATTCAGTCATAAACGAATATGAGAGAGCATCTTCATAATGACGTAGATTCAGAACATTATGCAGAGACGCAATTGAAAATTGGTTATGGATGTTAGGACGCAAATGCTGGAGGTTATATTTTAGTTCCAGATAATTTTGTAATGTAGAAGAAAATGATGTAAATCTTATTGCTCAAATTTACCCGGACTTGCAAACAAAATTTAAATTCACAAAACTGATGCAGAATATACTTGGTGCCAATATTTTAACATATGTCATGAAAAGGCATAGTGTTATCATACCTCGGATTCCAAGTATCCCCACTGACCTACCATTTCAATTCAAGAGTTCAAATTCCAGTTTTACTGTTGCTATACTGTAGTCTGATCGGTGTGTCCAATGCCCAAATCTTTGCATATTTGCAACTGACGGAAGAACATATAATATGGTATACAGTAGCATCTTAGAATAATATTCTGTTTTGAGCTCTTTTAAAGAGAAATCATACATTAAACGTAGATACTTTCGATTTTTAAAAATATTAATACTTTAAGTTATTGATTTTTTGTTGTTAATTATTATAATAAATTACGTTTTCAGTTTTTTTAAACTAAGCTCAATTTTAGAATTTTTAAATTTTATTTGTTCCAGTCAAGCAATAAAAAAAAATCCCACAATCCAAAATCCACAATCTCGGTAGGCCACTATCCTTCCTCTGTCGAACTCGGATACTTGATCAAAAGCTGATCGCTACGAGACATAACTGATCGTTTTTTGAAAAAACCACAAGAAAAACACAATTGCCGAACTTGAAATTTTCGAAATCTTCAAGCCTTAAATAGCGCTTTGAGGTGGCGCCACAGGCGTGCGTGCTGTGTGTCTGCGCTGAAATTCTAATAATTTGCATATCTCACCTCCACTAATGCATGCTGTAAATTTCATGTTATTTACGTGCTTCCTTCAGGGTGTTGCATGTACGGTGGTCAGCAGTGTAATTACGACTTGGACAGTTATTTAAAGACATCAACGCGAGCGGAGCCGCGGGTAAAAGCTAGTTTCATATAACTAAGATAAAGTCCTCTAGTTTTTGTAAAAATTAAAATATCTCTTATCCTTAAGGTCATTTCAAAAAGGAACAAAATAGCAACACATCAGAATTGAAAATTTGTTCATAAACTTTTGGTACAAAAGGGGCCCCATTTATGTAGCTTTTTGTAAATTTTTACCCATTTTTCCCATTTTAGTAATAATAATATTTGTTTCTTTTCTTAGTTTTAGCATATTTTTCTTAAAACGTACTAAATATTTCTAAAAACCACACCAAATTCCCCATATCTCCATTTTTTTTTTTAAAAGAAAAGTTGTCGCAAATATTGGGAAACCCCTTAACAGTTAAAGTCAATAAAAGAAATAAAAATAAGATTTTAGCACAACTACTTTTCCAGAAAGAAATTCAACATTTTTACCAAAATCATGAATTTTACACCAATGTTGGATTTTATTTTAGTTTATGTCGCACACACACTGTGAAGAAACTTTAATGCTATTGGTGACGAACCTTGTAATTTTTTGAATCATGGCCAAGTGTTGAAAACAACACCTAAGCTGTCACTTCCCGTCCTATCTTCCATAACACACTAGGAAGTGAGAACTTTGATCTTTGACAGGTTTAAGTTGATATGGTACCCAAAAATCATCAAACTCTCTATCGAAATTTTTTATTGGCTTATTTGATACCTCGAATCCTTATAAACGTGCCTGAAAAACTTCAAAACTTTACTTGCATTTTTTATCAAGTTATGGAGCAATATTTGATGCTGGACAGCAGACTTAACAAACTGCCACACTCACATTTCAGATCATCTGCTGGAAAAGAGCATGATAAAAAATGAATTAATTATTTTTCTACCGCGCCTAAATGAGACTGACATGCAGTAACAAATCATTTCAAGAAATAATTTTGCAACTCATGCAAACATTTTAGTTTGTGTATTGTTTATTGGAAGAGCAAATGGATTTGATCAAGATTTAAAAGTTGTGTATGCTTTTTATGATATTATTGTGAATGAAGTTAAAATTTCAAACAGATTCTCCAAAAGCACAAATACTAAATGTCATTTTGTAACTCAGATAATTAAAAATCTAATTCGCAAGAATAGAAAAAATCTTCCATTTTTATATGTTTGTTTTTAGTGATATATATATATATATCACATGTGTGTGAAATTTAACACTTTTTAAAAAAATATTTTAAGATATTTATTTAAACAAATGCACAGATGCAGTTTTTAGATTTTGATATATTTTACCAATAAATTGTTAGTTGATTTTGCTTTCATTCGTGTACAATATTTAACATGCGAAGGCTTTTAAAACCATGGAAATAAGAAATAAAGGCATAAACATCTTTTGTTCATGTTGTGCATTATTTGAGTTGTCAAACTAAGCATGGAATTAGCTCTGAAGTGTGTGTATTTATTTTTTTTAATAATTATTAAGATATAGTTTTATGAAATTTTAATCTTTCATTCGCTTTCTTCCATATATTCATTATGCCAATATACTGTTTAACTGTTCTGCATTTTTGCAATTTCTTATAGGAAGCAGTTTTAAATAAGTTAATTAACATTTCATAAAAGTTTCAGACTATTCGATCAATATTATATCATGCTATTCATGGAATGAAAACTTGAAACTCATATTTCTCCATGTTGAATTTTTGTACATATACTATTATTCAAACCCATAAGGCTTTTTTGATAATTGAAGTATGGGTTTGAAATTTTTTATGCATGTTCTGAAATGTATGTTTTATAAAACTGTGCATTGAATTAGCTTTAACATGTTTAATACTTTTTCTGAAAAATTTCAAAATCAAAATTAATGTTTTTTTTAGAATTTTTGGAAGTTTAAATATAAAAAATTAATAAAATGTTAAAGAGCTGCAGCAGGAAAAAACCCATGCACAATTTTATGTAGTATATTATAAATTACTTGGGAAAAAATTTTGAAAGATAAGAAACATATTTAAAAAAAGCATTAGGAATTTAAATAATGTTAAAAAAAGTTAAAAAGTTTAAATTTTACAAAAATTTTGCAACATATTTCAAATTTTTTGTATGGAATTATTATTAAATACAAACACACACATTTATAAAATACAATTAAAACCAACTATCAAATGTAAAAAATAAAAAAAAAAATTAAGTTTGTACCATATCGTCTTAACGTGCTTCTGCCCTTTTACAAGGCGGATTTTAGTAGCTCGTTAAGACGAATTCGAGAGTTGACAACACCGGCCACCAGTTCGTGGCCATGGTCATTCAGTTATCGTGGCCACAAATTTTGGGTGGCAGAAAATTAGTCACTATTTTTCAAATCTTGAATACCGTTAAGTACTCAAAAAAGATTATAAATATTTAAAATGGATTTTAAGAAATAACGGAATATTTGGTTGCATATTTGGATATGCAATCATATAAATCTATTTATAACTTAAAGTTTTTATAATAATTCCATGCTTGTAAGGTAAAATGCCATGCAATATATGGAAGTATGTGCACATAATGCGCAAAGATGCAAGTAAGAAAGAATGATAAATGCATTTTTTTTTATAAAATTTCTGATGAAATGTAATTTTTTTGGAAAAAATCAAATAGAGTATAATTGTTCAAAAAATAATATTCTGCAACTCCTGTCCTCGAAGACTCATAAATATCTAACACAGTAAAACCTTTTTTTGTGTGGCAGATAGAGACCGCATAAAAAAACCGCACAAAAAAATTCGAAAATTTAATAAAATCTTACATATGACAAACAAATTCGTCGAAATACTGCAGAATTTTTTTTTAATGCGGTGGAGAGGGACCGCCTAAAAAAGTCTCACTTAGAAAATACGCCATTTATTAACGAAATTTATGAGAAAGTACTTCCATAACAAAACAAATAATTAAATTACGCATGGAAACATTTTAAAAACATTTATTTTCTCATTGTATACATGAAGAAGGTTTCAAAATACACATACATAATTCACTGCATTCAGTGATTAATCCAAAGCGCTCATCTTCCTATGATGAGTAAATTCAAAATCGCTTTCGTCACTTGAAGATACAATTTCAATTGCTTATTTCTTGGCACCATAAAATAAGAGATGAGTTTCTGCGACGAAATTCGGTTGGTCCGTTGCTTGTAAATGTCACGATAACCAGATATTCCTGATCGAAGCTCTTTTTAGAATTTCATACTCCTTTCGAAATGGGTATCTATTTTTAAAAAAATGCTTTTCCAATTTGTTGGAAAGGTGTGTCTCTTCATATATATTATCCACTCTCAAAGAATCCAGTTCTTCTTGTCTGTCTTCATAATCCATCAAAATATTGATAATATCACTGTCATTAAAAGTTTCGTCTTCAATCAACCGTGAGCTGCTGGCGCGTTGAGAGAAAGCAACTGAACGTGCATTGTCGAGAGACTTTATAACAAATGAACAGAGTGTCTTGAAGTGTATATAAGTACATTGCAGTAGCGTAATGTAAACCCCCCACTTCACGGGGGGGACTCTAGGGCCTGACTAACTCCAAGTACGTATTTACCTAGTTTTTTTAATATTCTAAGCAAAACCTGACTTTTTGCAGGGCTAACATTCTCCGTTACGTCACTGGTACATTGTTCGAAAAAATCGCATAAAAATGAAATCGCACAAAACAAACCGCACAAAATAAAATCGCATAAAAAAGGACCGCACCAAAACAGGTTCTACTGTCAAGCACTCTTATTAAGTTTTTCAATTGTATGAAGTCAAAAGACAATTTATGTCTATTCTTATAATTCTTTCTAGCAAAACAATTTATCTCTTATTGTTCTGCCGAAGTATTTGAGTTTTATTAGACAGTTAACGTAAGGAACACTTTATATACTAACTTTTCAGACATTTCGATATAAGTTAACGAACTGCATTTCCCATACGTCCCATAAGAAATTTAGACATTTCCACATCATCCTCTAATAGTTATTGCCAACTTAAAAGATTATCCGATTAGCGTGAAACATTACTGGAGATAATATCGTGTAATAAGATTATACTTTCTCTCGTAAACTCTCCTTTCATGAAGATCTCAGATGAATGGATATTGGAGCTGGAGGAAATATGTTTGATCATTTCTTTTGCGGATAAATGTTTCCGAGGGGAAATCTCGAACAGAAAGAAGGAGCTTCAAGAATTGTCCTCAGGGATCCAAGCGTCGATTTCGGAAAACATATTAGTTTCTGTATCTCCAAGCGATAAATAAAAGTTAAACTCAGAGGAGAAGGTGAAGCTCGTCGCTTCTTGAAAAATTATTTGGGAAAAGACTGGCTTTTAACGTGGAGAGTGATTTATCGTTCTCGAGGTGTTCTGAGCTTCACTGGCAGACTTATTAGAAAGAAAGCATATTTCAGGAGAAGATAAGGTTGCAGTCCATTGTTAGTAAGGAGCAATGGAATAGCCTCGATTAATCACAATAACACGTTTACTTCGGACAATTGTTGTGAATTTTTTTTTCATGTAGTGAACTTGGATTTATTACAAATATTGATGATGTTTATAACATAAGTATTTAACCCTTTCAAAACTAAGAAAAACGCTTTCCCCCATTTTAATTTTTAAAATTTAATTAAACATTAACATTTTAATACGTTCTCTTGATAAATGCATCTCATTTGATTTAGTGATACTTTTACTGATATATATTTATCACTTTTTTCTCTAATTAATTTGAAGTTTTTCAAAAAAAAAATTTTTTTTAATGCTAAAATTTCACTTATAATTATGATTTTTGTAAAATTAAGGTAATTTGTTTTAAATATTGTTAGTTAAATGTTAGTATTTATTGTTTCCTAAAAATATTTATTATGTTTTAGTATGCTATTGTTTAAAAGCATAATAAAAATGTTCTATTGATTTTACTTTCACTCTTTTAGTATATTTTAAGTATATGAAAATATTACATTTTTATAGAAAGAAAATCAATTAGAGCCAATTATCTATGTTCTTAAAGAAAAAATGATTCACTCAGTTTGGATGTATTTAATGTAGTACTATAGAGGAACTTGTTAAATAAAGTGATTAAGCACTAAGAGAAAAATTCCTGTACTAGAAAAATACTTCATAAAAAACAGGTGTGATTTCAGAGAACTTTCTTTAAAAAAAATGGCATTTTGAGAAATGGATAGACATAATTGTTAAAACAATATGAAGCAAGTCGTCTGAAAACCTGTTAAAAACCAGGTTTAGAACTCGACATTAGAAATGAAAGTTCTGAAACTCCATTATATCAAAATGTTGAAGTATTTTATAATTAAAATACATATATAGTTAGCATAATTATATTTACGAGATTATCTCTTAAATAGTTTTGATTTTTCATTGACATGCAGTTTCATAAAATGCATGAAATAAAAAAAAATAGTTTCTATATCTCATCACAGTAGTCTTAGAGATAGTTTCTATTTATTCGACATAATCAGAATGCTGACATTTATTAAAAATCTATGAACTCGAATATAAGTCACAGTATCACTTATAATAAAATATTCTAACTGGACAAATAGCTCGGTAACGAAATAAGTGTTAAATAGTACATTGTGAAAGTAATATAACAAATATATGATCAGTTTCCACTTAATTATAGACTGGCTCTTTTTTCTCTCTCTGCTTAAGCAAAGTAATTACAATGTTTGTACGATACACAAAATGCTTAATTTTATAAAGCATTTAGCAAAACAATACACACACGCGCACGCATGCGCACGAGACTGAAGATACTGAAATATGTTTTCGAGTTAAAAGAATTTCGTGTAAAAGGATACCGGAAAAAGAAGAAAAACTTGCATTCAACAAAATTAAGTTTCTTAGAGTACATTCCATTTACATAGATACGCATGCATTTAATAAAAACCAATGAAACAAAAACACAAGAATTTAATGAAATTTAAAGCCAAACTTAGCAATGCCAAAATCTTTAGAGATTTCCATGTTCGTCTTCTATTTATTGATAAACCTTCAGTTTCCCCCCCCTCTGAGCTCTTTGCCTCTATGCAGGTAAAAAATTCTTCTAAAATAGGAAGAAAACAAACCACGAACCACACACAAATCTTATGGATTTTTGCTCCCACTACAGTGAATTTCAAAGCCAACTGATAAGAGATTAGATGCTTTCGTGTGACGTTTGTAGGGATGGAGAGTGAAAGTAGCTTAGATAAACAATATTAGCTCGTGCCACTGGCTATTCCGAGGGTATTTTAAAGCCAAATTAGCCCCTTTTCTACGAAATATGTGAAACCACCTTTCTTTAATTTCGCCTTTTAGGCTGCTGTTTTCCGTATTCTGTTCATTTTCAGAAGGGTAGTTTTCCGTTTTAAGCGATTTTCGTTTCGTGTCAAAAGAAAAAAAATGCATGAAAATACATAGTAGTTTGTTGGGACCTTTGTATTATTTCGCGTTAACAGACATTTCGTCTTAAGCATTTTACGCCTTAAACGTATTCCATTGTATTTATAAATATATGTGTGTGTCTGATTATATTTTTAAATAATTATTTCGCCCGAAATCAAGAGAAGTTTGTGCAAAATCTGTTATATTTTTAATATTAGATTTACTAATATTTCAAACATTATAAAGGAAAAGAATAGGGAATACGATGGACCATGTTTGCTCATTTAACTTAATAAGGAACATTTCTTGCTAGTTACACTATTTAAAAGTCTCAAAAGAAGGCCTATTTTAAAAATAATTTTTATTTCGTTTAAACAAAATTCAAGATTTTAAACTTCGAAATTTTGAACTAATGGCAGACAAATCAAAAAGACCTTGGAGCTCACAGCTCCACTTCCTTCCAAAATATGTCAGTCTGAAATGGTTAAAAAATACATGCACAAAATTTCCCATTAATATAGAAATTTTCAAACCATCTAAGGGCTTATTTGATATTATCTTTACACAGCTCTGAAAACACCGACTCTTTCCGAGCGCGATAATTGAGATAAACGTTCATAGGATCTGATATTTCAGCTAGAGCCGATACATAGAGCTCAACTTTTCCAAAACGTATCAGGCCGTTGATCAAGCTCATCAAAGCGTTCATGTTCTTACTTCGGCTAAGAAAAGAACACTTGAGCTTACAAGTTTGGTAAAAACGGAAGAAGGATAAAAGCAGAAAAAAATCTGCGCGCGTGGGCATTAATGTATATAAATATAAGCAGCCAACAGTAGCAGTGGGTGCAGAAATTGGTTGTTATCCCATCAGCGAAAGACGCCCCTTCCCAAATTGCATTAAGGGGTAGAGAAAGCGAAAAGAAGGGGAAGAGGGTTCCCCGGCTATACACCAGCTGCGCTAAAGAATTTGATAGATGTTTATTTCGGCCCGTGTATAAAAGCTCGCATTATTCGCCCTATACATTCTCTGTGCTCGGGAAGGAATTTTCGCCAACCATTATCGGCTTTCACTCTGCCTTCGCCCACCCCTCCTACCGTCCCTGGAGGAAGTAAAAAAAGAGAATAAGAAATGAAATAAATAAATGGATATAAGGGTGCTTGGCTGGCCTCTCCTCCTCCTGGCTGTGTTCTCCTTTCGCTTTATAAGCCTTCATTCTTCGCCAGCTAATAATCCCGTTGATAAGTACACTCGAAGAAGGTTGCTAGGTTGGCGATGATTTTGAAAGAGTCGCCAAGTTCCTCAGTCCCACATGTTGCAAGTGTTTTTCAAAAAGCTTAGCGGGCTTTCGTATTTTGGGATGATTTTTAAATTGTACTTTGATTTCAAACCCAGTTTTATTTATTATTTTAAAATAATATTTTATGTGATAAATTTTTAAAATTTTTAAGTGATAATTTAAGGGATATCTTTTTTGTTTTGTTATGGATAATATTACGGAAATAATCGTAACTCTCAATCATTGCAGGGAAAGTATTAAATCGGCATAATTTAAGAATGAATTTATTATAAAGATTAGATGAATTAATATTTCATAGCATACTGGCTGTCCACTTTGCTAACTTCTCCTAAAGAGGAATTCAAACGAGGTACTTGAAATTAATACTTCCCAACTAATCTATTAAGTACGACAACAATACTTAAAAAATTAATTCGAAAAGAAAAACACTGTTCCGATTTTCCCCTTCAATTTTTCGCATTACAGTTCCAGAAGTAAAATCTGTAAATATGGCTTTGCTACTATGGTACATCTAGTGCAGAGAAAATATTCCTTATTATAGAGATAAACTGATTAAAATTTCTCCATTCCGCATTTTTTTATAATAACATAGTTATTACATTCAATCAGAGTACATGTGAAAAGTATTGGAAAGCTCACATCCAGTTTTTTCTTTTAATCTTTTTTGAAACTGCTGAAAATCGAATAAGACACAAAACAAAACACAATAAAATAGATTAAAATTTTAGAATTTTTTTGAATTTTCCTTCTTGGACTCTTCCAATTAACTCAATAATATTTTTTAAATCACTATAATTTGAATATGAATGTAAAGTTCTGATTCAAGTTTCACGTAGAGCAGCGTATTTTATTTTAATACTAATTTCCATTTGAATCATCCCATCCCCCCCCACACACACAGACACACGCACAAATTTAACTTTTTAAAAAAATATTTTCTCTTATAATTAAGTATAAAATTGTTTTTTTCCACGATACATGTTAAACTTAAAAATTACGTTCTTTTTTTTTTAATGCCTTTGAGTGTAAAGCTTGATTGCTTACAAATGTCACACTTCGAAGAGAAATGTACGTCTTTTTCGAAATTTCATAATTTTGACGGATTTTTCGTATAAATCTTATTCTTAAATAAGAGTCTTAATCTGAGCAAATCCTTTTGAAAATTTCAAACTCACATTTTCAAATCCCAATTTTTTCAGTTTCCAACAGGAAAATATTCACATTCTTAAGTAACATTTTAAAATTTGCTTCAAACAAAATGCCTAACAGGGAAAAAAATTGATAAATGCAAATTTTATAGAAGTGAAGTGTAAGATATAATATTTGTATTCCTAATTATTAGCCATTTTTCTTTTTTTTTCCTAATTAAGGGATTAACAAAGATGTCAGCTGCTTGTATAACATACCGTAAACGTAAAATCCGGCATATAACTCGCAATTTTAAAACAAAAAAAATAATATCGAAATTTATGGGTTTACTTTATACCCCTTTAAAACCCGAAATACCTTAATTTTAACCTTATATACCTTAATTTAAAAAACCTTACCTTAATATACCTTAAATTAAAAAAAAACTGCTTGAAATTCAGGGGGGGGGTGCTATATGCCCGATTTTATGGTAAGTATTTTATAAACGTGAAAATTATAATTCCTACACGTAATATTACAAGAAATTTTTCTTACAATGATCAAAAGCTTAATTGAGATTTTGAGGATGACACGCATGGCAAAAGTACTAAAAAACTATTAGTAAAATTATTATTTTTCTTACTAACAATGTTTATTTCTTTTCTTGGTATTCATAGACACACTTATCAAGATAAAAAGTTCCGAGAAAAAAGAGATAGGGTGAAATGTTTCTTAAAATAATAGTAAAAACAGAATATATCTAGTTTTTTCAATGAAATACGTGTGTCTACATTTTGTTGTTTATGTGTTATATCTTGCACAATGGAATATCATTCCTTAAATTATATGCCATTATACGAATAAATGACTTAGCAATACAATGAGCTACTAATATTGGCGATGACTTATGGAATCTTTTCTAATACCAAAGACGATAATATTATTTAAAATATCTCATCCCGTGTCAAAGTTTCACACACTAAACCTCGTGAGATATTTAGGTTTTAATTAAATTTAACTAGCAGTTATCATTTAATAAGATAATCGGCAAACGTATCAAGGCTCAAACATCAGAAGATAAGAGAAGGAGATAAGAAAGTCAAGTTATTTTGAGATATGCACAGTGTTTTGGTTGTAGACATTTCCTCTCTTAGGACACAGTGAATTCTGACACAGATTGTGAAACCTCTAAGAAACTAAAGGGCCCCTCAAGGGGCTCATCTTCTTTTAATCAGTACGGGTGTCACAATTATGAGGTGCCCCAGGGATCTTTTCTTTTCCTAAGGGGTTTATTGTCTTTGGTAAACACGGGTGTCACAAACAGGGAGTACCCTAGTGATCCTTCTCTATTTTCGACCCTCCTCTTGTCATTCAATTCCTCCTTTCTTTCTTTTCCCGTCTAGATCACGTATATTGTAATTTAACATGGATAACATTTCATCAATTTATTTATTTAGATCTTACTAATAACATATTTTATGGTTTACATTTTGTATTTCGTTAATTTAGTTTCTTTTTTCGTCAATTTTTTTAAATATTTTGATTTTGATGTTTTATTTGCTTTTGACTAACAGCTTTGGTTTGCCAACCCGCATGCTTGCCGTGTACTGTTTCCCGTAAGGAGGAAAATGGTACCCTGAGGATACCTTTGCGTTCCCTTTGGCCCACGCTTCACTGTAGATGGGAGGCAAAAGTGAGACTGCTCCTGTCAATCGGCTGGTGATAAGTCTCTTCGGTGTCCTTGGACAGACATTGCTGTAGGGTTAGTGCTGCAGATAAGGGGTGTCGGGTTTACCCGTTAGATCCTCGCCCTAATGCTGTGGTATTTTATTCTGAGTGTACTCCAGGCAAGAGCCAAATCTGACTACTGTCAGTTGACTGGCACACTGCCTCCTTTGTTGGACTCCGAGGTGGGTGGAGGCACGCCAAAATAAAGTTTTCTTTGTGCTGCGCTTATGGATCCAAGTCAGCTGTGCCCGGGTAAAGGCTTTGTTTTACCCTCTCTAACCATTGATCAGATTTTAACTCATACGAGATTCTAGCTAATTTCTCTTCTGAACAATGAAATGTGTGCTAAAACACCTTTTGCTATTCACAAAGCTTTCATATGAATAGGTGGTGAACCAAAATCTGTTAAGCGATCCGGTGATCTACTATAATTGAAACACTCTCTGCTATACGAACCAAGTATTTTCTTCTCACGAAAACTATTCTAGATTTACCCGTATCAATAAGTTCTCATAAATCACTCAACACTTGCAAAGGTGTCATATCTGAACCTGACCAGTTGACTACCCTTGAATTGGAAATCGATGGATTCTCCGATCAGGGTTGTAATTTAGGTTAAAAAAAGAACATCTAAAAACGATGCAACAGTTATTCCTACTAAACACCTAATTTTAACTTTCATAGCCCGAAACTTCCAACTTCAATAAAAACCGGCTACCTCAACTGTAAAATACGAACGTACATACTGAATCCTCTGCGCTGTTTCAAGTGCCAGAGATTCGGACATTCGACAACTTCTTGTCACAGGCAATTTACTTGCTCTAAATGTGTGTATGTTGTACATTCTTCCACTGACTGTAGTCTAGAGCCAAATTGTATAAACTGTTCACAGCCCCATCCATCGGATTCTAAATAATGCCCTAAGTGGAAGAAAGAAAAACAGATACAGAAAATAAAAACAAATAAAATATTTCTTATCCAGAAGCCCGTAAATTAATAGTCCCACAGATACACTGCTGGCCACCGTAAATGCAACACCAAGAAAGACAAAAGACTGCACAACAAATTTATTTTGTACATAACATGTTGACCAAGTATCAAATGATTAAAATTATAGACTTCTGTGGTGTGGTTTCTGCCAGAATCAGTAGCCAGAGAAGCCGCCATTGTTGGAGATCACCGCTGCCACGCGCCTTGGCATTGATCCAAAGAGACGTTGGATGTGTTCTTGGGGTACAGCAGATTAAGCAGCTTCCACACGTTGCCAAAGTTGATCTGATGTGGCAGTTGGGGGTGTAATCTGGGTCAATCGTTGAGCAACCATGGACCACATGTTTTCTATCGGTGAAAGATCCGGAGAGCAAGCCGGCCAGGGATGCCATTTAATCTGGTGATTGACGAAGATTCATTGGACAACGCGTTCCATGTGTGGTCGCGCCTTATCCTGTTGAAACATGGCTGTGGCCAAGCCCTGAAGGTAAGGAAGGACAACTGGCTCCAACACCTGGGAGATGTAGCACTGGCTGTTTAAAGCACCGGCAATGCGTACTAGAGGAGTGCGAGAGTGATATCCAATACCGCCCCATACCATAATACCCGGTGCAGGACCAGTGTGGCGGTGCATAACGCAGCTGTTCAGCGTCCTCTCTCCGCGGTGTCTCCAGACTCGAATCCGACCATCGAGGTGTTGCAGACAGATGTGTGACTTGCCAGTAAAGACAACTTCATTCCATTCTGCCGTCCACATCCTTCTTTCATCGCACCATTCGTGGCGGAGACGTCTGTGGTTCTGCGTCAAGGGTAGACCAAGCAATGGACGTCTTGCGGACAGACTACGCTGTTGAAAACGGCGTCGAATGGTACGCGCAGACACTGAATGATGCGTTACAGACTCAATGTGATGTGCTATGGTTCGTGATGTGACTGAACTATCCGTCACTGCCATGCGCACAATTTGCCTGTCCTCACGTGAAGTGGTGCACTGAGGTGGATGCGATCAACCACGTCGGTCCATCGTACCCTCCGGCATCCAACGGTCACATTTCCGCATTACAGTTGTTTGGTTTCGTCCAACACGACTACCGAATTTCCTGAAAGATAATCCACAATCTCGGTAGGCCACTATCCTTCCTCTGTCGAACTCGGATACTTGATCAAAAGCTGATCGCTATTTTCTAAGAGACATATCTGATCGTTTTTTGAAAAAACCACAAGAAAAACACAACTGCCGAACTTGAAATCGTCGAAATCTCCAAGCCATTAAATAGCACTTTGAGGTGGCGCCACAGGCGTGCTTGATGTGTGTCTGCGCTGAAATTCTAGTCATTTGCATATCTCAGCTCCACTAATGCATGTTGTAAATTTCATTTTATTTGCGTGCTTCCTTCAGGGTGTTGCATTTACGGTGGCCAGCAGTGTATGTATGTCGGTTTTATTTTTAAGCAGACGCAGACCATTTTTAAGTAATTTGTTAAGTGTTTATTATAAACCATGACTTCGGTTTTCCAAGGCAAACACTGGGTTTCAAATTACAATATTTTTAAATGATTTCAATTGTGTCAAAATCTTCATTTCTTAAGAAATAACATATTTTTTTATTACTCATATACACTCTCCAGTGATACTATTCTTTAAGCTCATTGAATAGTCGTTTCGATACATGAAATTTAATTCTTTCAATATATTGAAATATATACGTTTAGGAATGAGATGAATAAATTGCAAAGAAAAATTTCTTTGCCACTTTTTTGTTTATGGGTAACCTTAATTTGAGAGGAATCAAATAAAACAATTACATTTAAACTAAAACAATATCAGAAATTGAATGGGCAAAAAATCAGAATGTTATCTTATATATTTATGCTTTTTAAAAATTTGTTTCCTATAGTTTAAAATTACACCTTACAAATTTTCAACTGAACAACATAAATATTTTAAGCGCTTGATTTACTATAGATAGATATTACCATTAATTAAAAGTAATTTATATTTATCATAAAACCATGTAGTTCATTCATGCAAATTCTAAAACGAACCTAGCGCATTCTGTTAACATGTAAATTGAAAATTTATGACTATATGTATCCTAATACTAATTATTGTAAGAGCTATTTTTCGTATGTTAGAATTCCCATACATTGATAATTATGAATATTAGTTTTAAAAGAAATGCTATATTTTTCTCAATTCAATTATAATTAATATTTTCAAATTCATTTCCAATCTTAATTTACAAAATTTATAAGCCCCAAAGGAGAAATGATTACAAAACAACTGCAATTATAAATTAGATTAGGTAATATAATACTTATATATATATATAGTGGAAAACTTATTGTCCAAAACCACGAACTGGAAACTAGATGTTGAAATAACAAAATTGCTTGCTTTTGTAGAACGCTTCCTCCAGACAGTTTTAATGCCTTTCTTTCCATACAAATATTTTCCAGAACCATTATTTGAGACAATTTGAAGTAATTTCCATCTAAAAAGACTTCATAAGTCTAGACAACTTTGAATCGATGTAGCAAAGCTAAATCACTGTAAAAATTTTATTAAGGGTAATGTGGTGTTCTTTTAGTTCGTTAATTTGAAGTTATTGAAAAGTGTGCGTGTTTATAGAATTGGTTAATTCAGAAATATCTATCTCGACGAGCATTCTAAATTCATTTTGAAAGAGCTTTTGTCATTTTTTTATTTATTAATGAGTAGAAAGTTTCGTAAGATCTATACGCTTCAGAAGTTTAAAGGGGAAAAAATATCAAATTTCAGACCTTAACTTCAAATATTCAAACTTTCGAGCTTTTGAGTAATAATTTACATGAAAATCTTAATTAGTAGGACTAATTAAATATTGTAATGAAATTTTGTTGATACGAAAGTTAAAAAAAATTTAATTTTTAAAAAATACAGAAATTTTAAGGAATGTGTGTCAAGTAATCTAATGAAAAAGTCCGCCAATTTGGTTCGTACATTTTCTTCCATAATTTAAAGTGAAAGACTTTGCAAATGTGTAGAAGATTTCAAAATTAAATACGTACTTTTTCAGTTACCATAAAATTCGGTGTATAAAGTGCACTTTTAACACAAAAAACAAGATAGAAATTTACGAGTGTGCGTTATGCACCGGGTATATATAAAAATGATAGCTTCATAAATAAAAAAAAATGAGATGCCTATAAAAAAATTAGGTTTCTGCATAGATCAGTGAACACTGTTTATTTAAAAGAAATTACATACCTAAGGATGTATACTATTTTTTCAAAAGCATGGGAGAATACCTCGAATAAATGACTTCAAAACATAAGAACATAGCCCATGTACATTTCAAATTCCTTCGTAAAAAAGGGGGTGCCCGTTATACGGTGAATATAGCTTAAAATTAAAAAATGAGCTTGAAATTATAGGTGTGCGTTGTGCTACGGTGCGGCGTTTTACGTCGGAATTTATGGTATTCATCATTTGTCAAACTATTTCAATTATTATCATACAGGGCGATAAGAAATTTAAAAATTATATTACTAATATATAATTAAACAGACCTAGAGAATCCATTGCAAATAGTGCAATTACGTAAGTTCCAAAATAAACTATTTAGGATAAAATCTACCTGAAATATATTTTAGAGTATATATGTATGAAAACATTATTAAAATATTTATTAAACTTTTCCAGAGAAATTTTCATTTTAAAGTGATTCCTACTCGCGTTTTAAGGATATGCAAGTGAATTTGAAATCCATTTTAAGGAAACGAAAAATAATTGGTTTGAAGTAGCAGTCGTCCTTTGTATTACGAATAGTAGCTTTAAATATTTGAATTCCACAGATCCTTTTATCTTGAAGTGTACCATTTTTTTACAACTATAAAATAATATTCACAAAAGTTAAATGTTATTACGAAATCCTGTCATTTAGTTTAAACAAATTCGTTAGTGGATTATTAGTTGTTTCTTGTTTCAAAAAGCTTTTAAAAATCATTGAAACACACACACACACACAAATAATAATAATATTTATGCACATGTAGGACGGTGTCTAGGGATGAAGTGAATTCTGAACAAAAGAAAACATTACAATTATAACTAATTTAAGAAAAACAATTAATTTATTAAGATAAAGACAAATAAGAATCATACTATTTTCAGCATTTAATTATTTACAAAAAAAGATAAAAGACAGTTTGAATAGAGAACAAGATTCACCTGTGAGATGGATAGGCCTAAAGAAGGGTCTGCTTTTATTTTGAAAAAGGAAGTTCATAAACACCGTCGAACCTCACTAGTTCATGGCTAACGAAAAAGTTCAGGAACCATATGACGCCTGACGTCATCAAGCACGAATTCTTTCTTTGGATATTCAAATCCATCTAGATTTGGATATTAAAATTCGCCGTCTCTCCCTCTCTCTTCTTATTATATATTTACAAACAAAAAGTGATATTTATATTTGAGTGAAAAATCAATCAATAAAATCGTATGCTTCCAAAAATAAATGACTGAAAATGCAATGGAATATTTGGCAACTTTTCTGTCATATGGATTAGCAGCATAGTTTTACTTGCCTTTAGTTTAACAGCAGCAGAACAGCTATCCTTTTCAGAGTTCTGCGGCTGCGTTCACCAAGTATTTTCGGCCTACCGGTTCGTTTTTCTGCCATTTCACTCTGCTTCGACATTTCCACTTCACAATTACATCACTCACAGTGGATTTAGGCTTCTGTAGAATGTCCGCAATCTCACGAACTGATTTCCCACAAAGGTGGCATCCCACTATACTGCCACGATCAAACTCACTAAGCTCCTTTGACTTACTCATTGCCTCACAAACGCATAAATACAATCTGACAAACCGCTACCAACACTTTTATAGCTTTCAATTACGTATCAAATTGCGTCACTCGCAAGAACCACTTTTTTAAGGAGTGTCCGGATACTTTTGGCCACACAGATAGTGTATATTATACATATATTTAAAAAAATTAATAATTTATCTCATTATGAATTTATATCATATTTTATCGTAGTCACATATTGCAAGTTGTTTTATAAAATATTCCCTTTCTTCTATCAAGTGCAAGTTCATGCTTGGTTGCTTATACGAACAATTAAAAAGCTGAAACTCATGCCTTTTTTAGATTTTAGTAGTTAAGGTTGTTTTTAAAAACTGCTTAAGAATATTTAATTTTGGAATTACATTATATAAAAAAAATATTATCACCAAGCAGTGATACACCTGTTTAATATATCTAACTTTAAATGCAATGACTTCATATTTGTACTCATTTCTAACTAAGTAAATAGTTTAGTAGAAGCATGTATATAATCTTATATTTTCGAGTTTCAATTGTTTAATTATTCTATAAAATCTTTGGGTTATTGGTATTTTACCTCTGAAACTAGGGATATATAATTACGCTATTTTGTTAACTAAAATACACAATTCTCAGTTAAATGTGTGTGATTTTGATTCTTCATTTGTAAACTAGAATTGTTCATTTTGTAATTATATATACGTTGTTCACAGTCAATATTATGTTTGTATTCAATAGTGAAATTTTGTTAAAATATATTGTGCTAATTTAAAACGATAGTATACATTTTCTCACTTAGAAGGAATTTTCTGTAACTGAATTTGAAATTTTGTCCCATTAAAACTCATCACTTTATAAAATAACTGGCCTTTCATGATCGAAACTATTCATAAAAATATATTATAAATAAAATACCATAAAATTTATGACAATAAATGCAAATTTAAATTTCATTTAAAAAAACCATTACAAAAGTTTCCTCAATGCTTGTGGTTTGTGATAGTTTTGCTAGTTTTGGAATAATGACTTTTCTATCCAAGTAAAAGTAAAACTTTCGAGTGTTGGTTTAATATCTCAATTACACTGAATAAATATCATTAAATCTTAAGGTACAGTATTACTAAGCAATATATTCCAACGTTTGAGTAAATAACTAGGGCAATAATTCAGTTCTGAAAAAATTCTGCTTTCGAGCTAAAAAGCCAATATATATTTTTACATTTAGTCTATTTGATTTACCAAAAACCATTACAAATTCTGCAAATTCAATATTCATGAGAGGAAGTACTATTCATTAACTTTTCTAAATTGACAGAAAATACTGAAAAACTGTGTATATTATTTCAATTTATGGTAGGCACAATTGTAGAAATAAGCATAGAAAGTAAAATTTTTGTTGAAAAAAACCCAAAGAATTAATAGAGAGAGAGATAATTTACCAAAAGACCTTAAATGCTTAAAAATAAATAAGTGCTCATTAATTTTATGAAACACTATGCATTTAATGTACTTCCATGTAAACGTCATAATTTGAATTGAGCTTCTTCTCCATTTATTTCCCAAGATATAGGAAGTAATTCCAATACATCTTTTGTAAACCATCTGTTAGCAATGACACTACGAAGAACAAATTTAAAAAAAACTTAAAGTCTTCATAAAATTGAGCCTTTAAACATTATTTAAACTTATATTAGTTACAGATGTAATTAATCCAAAAATTTCAGACTTTTTTTTCAGTCATGGAGTGCACAGGAAAAACTTGTCATTGAATATAATACTAAATACAAATGATTAAGTCATTTGTGAAAGCTCATAGTTTTATTTAATTGATAGACATTTTAATTAACTCGAATAAGAAAAAGGCTTTTCTAATTTATCTTTTGGTAAAAAATAAGTTGATTTTAGTTGTAAGTGATCTAGGGGCCTCTCTCTCTCTTGTACGAGAATTATTAAAACGTTGTTTCCTTCTTCCACCTAAATTGTAAAAGAGCTTATGGAATTTATGTTTGCTTCACATTATATTGAAACCGAAGCATTTTTTAATTGAAATTTAGCTCGAGATATTTTTTTTCATTATAAGTATTAAATAATTGTTATTTTTCTTACGAATGTTTTCATAATATAAAAAAATTAATTCATAAAATAAAACAAATTTTGCCATTTTTTACGTTTACTTTTTTCATTTTCCAAATAAAAAATTGTAGTGTAAGAAAGCCATTGCGTGTTTGTACATACTTGATTGCATGAAACCTTCAAAATGCATTAATATTTAATGTTACATAATTTGTAATAATTATATTTATATTTAGCACATTCCCATATCAAAATGGATATGGGAATGTGCTAAATAAATATTAGCATAATCTGACCAAATGAGGCCATTCTTTTTCAATCAAGAAAATTTTGGTGCTGCTATAACATTCTATTTTTTTCTTATTTTCTTTTAATATGTGCCTTATTACTACTATATGAAAAACCATTTCTTAACGGGGTTGCTTATCTACAAGAACTGCAGATTACACTTGATAACTTGTGAATATATACATAGATAAAAAAATGATCTTCATAAAATCAATTAAAAATGCATCCATTACTTTTTTTATTCATACTAATTGTCCTTTGAGTCTGATTTAGGTTAATTTCATAAATTTACTAAATAAAGAATACAAAACAAAAAATCGCACCAAAATAATATAAAAGAAAGAATTAAGCTATACACAATAAACTAAATGCTGATCAGTAGTTAATGACACATGAGCTGGAATAACTTAGGTTTCGAGATACCCAAAATATGTTCTTGCTCAAGTCCATTTAGAAAGCATCAATTCCAAACAATTATTTCCTAATGTAATTGTTAACATATTCCTACGTTGAATGGAATATCCTTCAACAATCAAAGATAAAAAATGCATTATCCACAAAATTGATTTGGAAACGCATTTTATATCAATAAGTTGAGTAATCAAAATTCCTTTAAAGATGAAACACTAATCAAGAATTATATTTGGCTATTCATCGTCATTTAAAAACTATTTCAGAAATAATGACCCATTACATCACATAAAATATGTTAAAGATAATAATACATGGTGTTGATAAATTATACATATACTTACCATTTTCTTATTTGTTTCTTTATTTTTTGCATGGATCTCTCCAATAATTTTTTTTCCTTCACACTATATGACATTATCACATAAAAATATTTCTTACAATGAAAAGAGTATAGAATCAGTACTAATTTTAAATATTCGAGTTATCTACGTCTTTTAATAGGAATACGGCTTATTTATTGATTTCCCCTACTTTCAAAACAAAAGAATTAATTAAATGTGTTTTTTACAATCTCATGAAAAATAAATATTTAGAATTTTATACCTAATTTTATATTTATATTGCTTTTGCAGTTTAATTTGAAACACATTTTTCTTCCTAATTAATATTATCATTTTTATTTTTGGTAATTTGACAATAATTTATTTATGTTTATTTAATACTTCCTCTTATGTTTATTTCTTTTCCTTCCTTCCTTCCTTCCCTCCTCCTTTTGTTGTGAATGAAAAGAAAAGAAATTAAAACAGGTCAGAATGAAATTAAAATGTTCATTCACTGTGTATTAGTTTTCAAATATCTCTCTATTACAAAGAGTATTTGAGACAAAGACTTTGAACTCCTATTAATACCGGAAATTTTTCACTTGTAATAAAAATACAAACTAAACTAAATACTAATAACACTAAAAACTGAAGTACACAAAAAGAATAAAGCTCAAAGATGCAAGTATAAATTAATTTCCTTTAATTAAATTAATTTAGCTACTACGTTTCTTGATTTTGTTTTATAATAACTAAACAAAATTTCATTTTTAAGAAAAGTTACTTGTTTGCAAATTTGTAACTGCTCTGTTATTTTATGTAATAAATTTAATTAAATTACGAATACTACACCAAAAACAAATACTTAGTTTTGTTTTAATAACAACGTCCTCACATTCAAGAAATTAATATAAAAAATAAAATTGAAAATGGTAAAGTGGTACATTATTACCATAGTTTAGCTAATGGTATAACCAGGTTGTTACTTTTTAAATTAATGCGTTCCACATTCAAAATAAAACGCACATTATCCAAGTGGATAACTATTTAAATTCGGAATCATTTAAATATTTTTAATTAAGCTTCTATGCTCCTTTCATTTGACAATTAATAAGGTTGTAATTCAAAAATAGAAATTTTTTATTTAACATTAAGCAAGTGTGGGAAAAAAATCTTTTATTATAGTTTCAATACTTAATACAGTTTGACTAAATTGTTATTTATTTAATTACATAACTTCTTTCCAAGAGTTAACAATAATAAATAATTTATTAGAAATAATAAACAATTATCATCGACATTCAATTAAATGAACATATCGAAAGAGTTTATTTTACAATTATAATCAAGCATATGTAAAATCAATTTCTTATTTTTAATATTAATCAAATTGATTTGGCCAGGACGGTTATAAGAACACACATGCATTTGCTATGCTTTAATAATTTCCAGAATTATAACTGGCGAGAATTTATATAGTATACTTAATTTGCATAATCATGCTTTCTTCACTCGGCGAAAGTTGGTTGAAATAAATATTTTTCTTAAAGTGTCCTGAAGGGGTTAGTAGAGCCGCTTATAGATCCGTCACAAGTTTTGCTTGAAACTACTTGTAGAAGGCATATTTAATTCATTTGAATAAACTAGAAGCATTGATAATTTTTTAAGAAAAATATTAATCTGAATTATATTTTTTGCATCTCAGCATGTGATCATCTACGGATGTTTGTACAGTATGTTTAGATAGACAAATCAAAATCATGAACCTAGTTGTCAAATGCGATTTTGAAAATGGATAACAATGCTTGCCGCTCTCATCTCACCGCTCGTACCTTACATACTGGTTTTAATTGTATCAATTCACATAGTGTACCACTTTAGAAGAAGAGATTATAATATCTTCCAAATTTTGATAGAATGACATTTTTTGTGTATGATAGAATGTAATATTTTTAATGCAAATGAGAAAATACATTAAAATAATATTATTCAGTCAGAATTGAGCCGAAAACCGTTATTTTTGGCGAAATGAAAACTGGAACTGAACCGATATATTTTTTTAGTAGAACCAGAAGGAAAAAATAACGATTCGAAGCCCTGCCTAGAGCAAATACTCTTGGCAACTATGTGTCCTTAAAATATTTCTTTATAATTTTTATGTCTAATAGAATTAATATGGGTATTCAAAAGTTAAAAAAAAATGGCTTTCAAGACTATTAGATGTAGAAGTTCTGAGCCTATTATTTTGCCAGATTTAATACTATTTACGTATCTGTATCTGTATAGCCATCTTAAACAATTTTATTAATAATAATAAAACAATCATCTGAGTTATATCATTCCCAGTGTAGTTTTCAAAATCAATCTAAATTATTTTCACACAGAAAGAAAGAACAATAAACATTACGGAATTGTACGTATATTATTTTGAGAATGGTGAAAGATATAAAAAAATGTAAATAAGTTTTAAACTATAAAAAAGTTCCGTTAATTTTTCTCTTATTTCGTTAGCGCCAATCCAGCGATATCTGTTCATAGTTTGTAGCCCTTTTATTTTGCCTACAGAAAGGTACTATCGACCTGTCTCTGGCAAAGGCGATATGAAGTGTGAGAAACGCGTTACCAGGTGTACAAATACGACAGCAATTTCTGTCCTCCCCAAATATATGAGAAACTTTTTTTTTATCTCACATATAAGAATCGGAACAATATATAACAGCTTTCTTTCTTCCTTTCATTTTCTGTTGTTCTCTTTTCTGTTGTCAAAAGGGAAGCAATTCTTTTCTCGTGGGTGGGTGGGTGAAAGGGGAAAAACCCCTCCTTTACACATTAAGGGGACACAGTTTTTTAAATATTTTTTTCAGCCTAAATGATTTTTTTCTATAATTTCTATAATGTAGAGTTATGATAACCTTTATGTTCCTTTTTATTCACATCCCAATGCAAATAAAAAAAAAATAATGAATTTACCTCAGAAAGAAAAAATAACTCATTTATCTTCATTTAAAATGCTAAGCTTTTTTTCTATTGAGTCTAATGTTTTGAATTTTTTTTACCTATTGTTAATAATAGATTCAACAAAAGCTGGTATCCATTTTTGAATCAAAGCAATACTTATTTCTTAAAAAAATAGTTGAATGAAAAATTTGCACTTTTTTGAGGCATTTTCAATGGTCATTCAGAAAAAAAAATCATATATTTTACGTATATCAATCCTAATAGCAGTAAACCCATACCAACTTTTGCTATACATAGCTTGAATTATTTGTAATACTTAATTACAAGGTGAGAATTACTTGAATTAGCGTCCATTATTGTAGGCGGAGATATTATAAAACTTTTCTTTAAAAAAGTAAATGACAGGTATTTTGAAAACAAAATCTGTTTTACATAATCCATATAAATTGGTTGGAAGCCAAAAAAAAAATTATAAAATCCATTAAATTAAAGATTTTTGTATAAATCGTATCATGTCTCCTTAAATATTTTTATAAGGAGCAAATTCTGATCTAATTTATTTTCAATTTAAAATTCAGATTTTAAATCAAAATAGGAATTTTTTAATTTTGAGAGTTATAACCATCTTAAAATTTCTTATAATATTTCGAATTCAAACAACTAAATTATGTTAATAACTTCTGTTCTTTATATCAATCATTTTTTGTTAGAAGGTTTTTTAAAGTGTTACATTTAAGGTAAAATTTTAACTTAACAATTAAATTCATGTTTTAGTTTTCAATGACTCATATTAAACCTATTTTTACACAAAATCTCTGTAGCTAAGAAAAATTTCACCTCATGTAATCAATTTATTAACAAACATAATTTAAAACTTAAATATTTACTTCAAATAAAAAATTAGTAATTTCTAAAAATTTTGCTTACAAAATCTATTGAAAGCTCTTATCTGGACTTAATTAGTACATATCAATTAATTGGTTCTTAAGTTAGCTGTAAATACAAAAGGTAAGATATGTAGGTTAATCGGCAGATTAATTTGTTTTGAAGTGCTGTGATAGATGATAATAATTCTACAATATTAATATTAGAATTCAAAACATCATTAAATATATTACTAAATATATAACCTACTAAAATATATTAAGAACTAAACGGGAAACCAAGCTTTAGTTTGACATATTTGGATTAAGTAATTTGAATGATTGTGAACTGGTTGAAAAAAGTAGAGCATTGTAAAACATAATAAAAGAAAATTATTACAATAAAAGGAGCAAACTTCTCACATTTTCAAAATTATTATTTAAGGGTCTCAGAACCTCATTTTTACTTTTAATTAAAAGTAAACTTAATTGGCACTCAATTTAAAATACACATAATTATATTTATTTTTTCAATAATTCATTACGTTTGTTACATTTTAAATACTAAAAGAACTCTTCCCGCGTTTAAAAATGTGTATATTAATAATTTTTAAAATTTTCAAACATGTTTCTCTCATTTTCAGTTTCTTTTTATAATACTAGTGGAATCTCGGATTAAGAAAGGGAAACAATTTTTGTAAACTTTACTATTCAAATTGCAATTTTTTAAACTTACGAATCAAGCAGTAGAGAAAGAAAACGATGCACAGAACAAATATTTTAGCAATGGAAATGAGGATAACATTTTTGTCATCAAAAATGAAATGTTTTAAAAATAATGATTCACTGACATATGATTATTATTTCATTAAAAAATATTTTTTTTTAGTTCTAAGCATTTTAGAATTTGTTAGATTCTAACAATTATTTCCGTACATTTTATAATAAATAAAAAGTATCTGCCGGTTGAAAAAACGAATAACATTTTCTATTACATGTATTTCGAAAATAGATAATGTATTTCCATTCTGTTAAATTATGAATAGTCTCACAATAGAAATTTCGAATATTATGAAAAGAAAATTTAAATTACTATGAATATGACAAACAAAATACTTGACTTTTTTAATCATGAATCAATTCTGTTATAATGAACCAGAGTTAAATGAAAAGAAACAACACAATCCGAATCCATTTCTCATCAGCCAAGTCCAGTGTTTTTGCATTCAAGTAATCGAAAGAGTGTCTTAAACGATTTCTCACACAAAGCGTCATTTGAATTGTTCAATCTTCAAGAAATCGCTTTTTTGGGAGGAGTAAAAAAAGACAAAAACAACAGAGCAGACCGAAAATAAAATACAATAAAGGAACCCTTCCCAGGGCGAATCGTTTTCGGCAGTTTAAAGCTGATTGGACGGAAAATATATGCTACAATTCAGCCTCTCAATGGCTTTTCAGACAGTAATGGCGGCCCTTTCAAACAAAAACTTTCTAATGGAAGGTACCCAGAATGTTGAGGGTAGGTAGGAAGAAAAAGGGTGGACCAGGTTGAAATCGTTTGACTCACACTAGGTCCCAGCTGCTTAGATGGAATGGGAATATTGCACTTTCGGGGGTCGGCGTCATATTTAGGGCAAAGATATAGCACGCAGACGTCAGCATTTGGAATAAGACATCCATCTGTTTGTGAAGGGCGATGGAAATGTTTTCAGGGGAGCGTTTCAAAAACTGATTTTATTTCTGTCTAAAAAATAACAGGAATGAAGTCAGAAAATTGAAACTGAGAAATATGTATTCTACCTATAAAGTCTATATGGATACACAGGAATATTTTTTTCTAAGTTTTAAATCTTTCGTGTAGGACAGTGACAGTTCAATACATTTGTTATTATCTTTGGAAACATCACCTTTAGCAAATATGGGTTGGTTATGAATGTCAATGAATATAATATGCATGTAAAAAAATCAAAATTTGATTACTTTGAATTGAAAAAGAGGTATTTCGTTCTTTTCACGGTGTTACCATAACGTGTGATTTTTCACGAAATTTACAGCTTTTTTAAACCATGAACTATTAAACCTAATTTGTAAATTACATGCTACTCCATATGAAATTCTGACTTTCATACGTTGTTTTCTGGCTATTTTCAACTACGCAAAATAGCTACAGAATAAAGAATATGGATATGGCGAGATTTTTAAGATTATCGCCAAAATCTGGTTGATTCATGGTAAAGTAATGGTAGCATTTTCCTTTGATGGTGGTATCACACGCACATACACACACATATATATGACAAAAGTTGGTCTATTTCAAAAAAATCCTTAACGTTTCAAAATGAGTATTGTAAATTGCTTTTAGAATTTGAAAATTATATCCTTACTTTTTTCTGAGAGAGGAATAGTTTATTTTCAATCTGTAAAAACGTTGAAATTGATATGAATTCAACAATTATTTGTTTGCTTATTGAGAAAATTGACTTTGTTATGTATTTTTTGATAAATTAATGAACAAAATTAAATTCTCTTCATTATCACAGAAGTATATTCACATATGACAACTGTCATGAATTTCTTCAATCTTCCTGTGATCAATTCCTGAACCAAATCCTTTCAAAAGCTGCAAATTTAGAATGGTGAAATAATTCATCATTCAATACTTAGTTTAAACAAATTCTTCCTCCTTACACTTTAGCTACATTTGTTTTCAAACTATGACGAAAACTATAAAATATTGTAAACATAAAAAGGCTATTTTTAGATATGATATTTCAGATACAAAACTAGGGAATCGAATACACCTCGAAATTTTAAATTATATTCTATGAATGTAAATGGTTTTGGAAGAAAAAATAGTCTGCTGTTTTGACATCATTCCATCAACAAAAGTGCTAAAATACATTTAAAAAAATCTTGAACAAAAACACAAACAACAAAGCAATTATGAGCTGAAATAATTTAAATATACACTTTGCAACATAAAAAAATGAAATACGGATAATTTATCCAAATTGCACGAAAATCAGCAAATATAATATGCGCATAACTAACAGTATTGTTGCTCCCTCTAGCGTCCGCCATGTAAAACAATCTATTGTAAATAAAGGTACTCGAGTTGTTGAAAGGAAACTTAACAGACATGTAACGAGGCGAATGAGAGGAATGCGTTGTATAGCGGTTTGGTAGAAAATAGTTTATTTTGAAAATTATACTTGTAAATAAACAGTTGTGACTACCAAAAGAAATCTCTTTGCTGTCAACATCCTGAGAGCCTCTCATTTAATTAATAACGATCATATGGACGTAAGAAAACCACAAGTATCATACGAATTGAATGTCTTATTTAGACAGTACAGTTACAAGAAAGAAAATTAATTCACCTTCCTCTGGCCCTAATGTAAGCTGTTATCCGGTTTGATATTGTCTCGTAGAATTGGCGGATGTCCTCATGTGAAATTGCTTGCCATACAAGCTTTAACATAAGAATTATATCAGTGCAATCCAGGAATGAGTAGATATTCTGTTGGCCACTGAAATGTTCGAAAAGTACGAAGAAAGCAAAACAAAGGTGTGTCGTGCGCTGAGGCATTAAATCACAGGTTCTCAACGTGGGCGATAACGCCCCCTTGCGGGCGTTAGAGGCTTCAGGGGGCAGTAAAAGACCCAGAGAAAATTAGGGGGCATTGAGATGGCCCGAAGGGGCTTGGGCAGATTAATCAAATATAGTCTTAAAAAGACTAAAAAGAACACGCTGATTATGTACTAACAAAAGTAAACTTTAATACTGTTTATTATGTTGATTGTATGTATTTAAATCATTTCTACTTCACATGTACGAAAATTCACATATTTCGGTAGTTTGGGAAGTAAATGAAAAACATTAAAGCATTACATTACATTCAGAACTACATTAAATTGAATGATATAGTGCATTTTAATTTCTGTAGTGCACGTGTTGTCTTTGTCCGTGAGCAGTAGGAAAAAGTTTCGTCCGCTGCATTTCATTACGTGTATTATCCAAGAAGCATAATTAAATATGTTAACCAGGATTTAACGAAAGATTCTTTAAAAGCTGAAACTGTCAATTTATATTTATTTTTGAAACCAACAGCTTTTTATGAATTACATCGTATCATCAAAACCCCTACCTGTCTTTATAACAGGTAAGCTAAAATTTTTATTCCACTCTTTTAAATGAAGTAGAAATTCAGTAGCGTTTCAATTCCAACAATATCCTATTTATGACTAAAATATATTACATATTAAATATGTTTGTGGCAATAGCTATTTGAGATTCGCAAGTAAAAATATTGAGGCTTTAGAAAAAATGAAATTAAGAATATTTTTAAAATGTTAACTCTTTTTTTTTTTCACCATGTATTATGTACACTCTTATTTCTCTTGAGTGGGAGGGGGCGGTACTGAAATATTCTCTAGAAAAGAGGGTGGTATCGAAATATTTACTAGAAAAGGGGCGCCAGTTCAAAAAAGGTTGAGAACCTATGCATTAAAGTATAAAAATGCAAGCTCATAAATCTGCGAAAGGAAAGGCAACACTCCAGGGCTTAGAATCTCGTCGAGCATAAGAATGTAAGAATGTGCTGTAAGAATGTATTGGAAAAAAATCAGAGATACAATTATCAAATGAAATGACTCCATTTGGCCAGAGATATTTTGTCTTGTCACTATTCTAGTCTATGACATTCTAGGTCAAATGCCCCTAGCCCAACAGAAAATGAGCCTTTCGCTGTGGAATGGTGAGGTTTAGTTGGGCGCAATGCCCTCCCTGATTTAATTTTGTGAGGACTCTCAGTGAACCTCATGGTTTCACTGAGTTCCTTATCGATGATAAGCGAAATTACTGGTGCCCTGATTATCTATTTTATCGTTTACAAAGCCACTTTAGAAGTTTAATTTAATTTGATTTTAATTTCGAAAAACTCTGAAGTAAGACGAGGGATACTGCTGACAAACATCGTAATTTTGAACCACGATAAAGTGACAAGGAGGACATCTGAGCCGGGAGTCTCTCTCTTAAAATTTTCACACCACATCGATTGGCGGACTTTGAGCCTTGATATATAAAACGAGTATCAGACCCTCTAAATGGCGGGACTTCAGTGACATTAAGTTTCGAAGACGCTACTTAGTAACACCGGCCACGAATTCACGGCCATGACCACTTGACGCTTGTGACTATGACCACTTGGCTGTTGTGATCATGATACATTAAGGGCGTTAACGCCTGTCAGACTATCAATCTGTTCTCACGTTCTGCCATCACTTTCGGTCAACAGCTACCTTTTAGGAGGCTTTATGTCCAAGATGCACTCGTACCTGCTAACAATGTTGATAATTCCAACCCAAATGTCTAACAATAATGCGATATAACCTCCTTGCTTTCTTGAATCCAATTGCACGTTCTTTTTCAATTGGTGATATGTGGTCACACAGTTCATGAATCAACCCACATGGCATTGGTACGATCCACATCTGTCGCCAAAGCAACATTTGAATGAAAGACAAGCTTTGCATTTGTACGCCCTTAATGTTACCTACCATCCAGATGATCTGTTAGAATGCACCGGTGTTCCAGTAAGTCAATCATTTTATCTTCCAAAAGTAAAGCATGTGTATATATTCTATCTAACGTATGTGAGTGAGTAATCTCTGTCAGATTTGAAAAAATTCTTTAGATATCCCTTTTCATACGATAGACCAGTGGTGTAACGTTCACCCCCGCAACCTGCGCATCTCGGAAGGACACAGGGTTCTAAGAGGCCCAAAACCTGACTTTGAAGAGAGGCACAAATGTTCTCTGTTACGCCACTGCTAGACATCTACGCGTTTATTATAATATAAAATTACACCAAATGAAAACGAAATTACTTTCTAACATTTAAATTTAAATTCAAAAATTCACAAAATCTATTTCTTATTGTAACACTCATTGCCGACTACGTCTAGAGTGGGCTCAGAAACCTTCAGACTTGGCCATAAATAAGTGGAAGGGTTGAATGAATCACGATTTCTCATTCATCAAATCAATGGTGGTGTTAGGTTAGGTCGTCTTCTATAGTCAAACAGTTGCTCTCTCCATTAACACAGATTGGTGATGTCGATGTTACGCTTTGGAGAACGTTTTCATGGATGACTTCGGGATCCTTAGTTCTGGTATAAGGGACCATACGAGTTGTAGACCAAGGGTGTCAAACTCGTGGCCCTCAACGAACATTTTTGTGGCCTGGTCAGTATGATGGAACACAGTAATGTATAATAAAATAACAAAATTTCTCCCGAAATAGGAAAGACAGTAGCAGAGAAGAGATGTAAAGTGTCAGGACGTTAACATTACATTTTTCTTATTCTTTTATTTATGTTTATTATATATAATGTATTATTCGAAATAAACTTAACATTTCTATGAATATTGATTTTTTTTGCGGCTCACCTACAATTAAACATTGATTGTTTGGCCCAAGTTAACCTTTAAGTTTGACAATCTTGTTGTCAACAATCTGAGCAGATCAGTCGTACTTTTATATGACGTTTTTTTCCCAACTGGAAATGGAACCTTCCAGAAGAACAGCATTCCATGTTGAAGGGCTTGAATTGTGTTAGAAGGTTTCGAGGAACATAAAGATTAATTGTACTTAATATCATGGCCACCTAATCAAGCGGATCTAAATCTGACACGGTACATTTGGGTTTCTCATAGAAAGGTAGCTTAGAGATTAAGTATCTTCATGTCGGAATATCTCGACTTTACGCGACCACTGCTTAGACAATTGTCCTGACCTGTCTCCAGTCATCTACCAAGAACTTGTGGTATCCATGCCAAGGTGAGTTGCAGTTGTTTTGCAGGCAAAATGTAATGCAGCATGTTATTGTGTATGTATGCAAGTAGGTGTTCATAACGTTTTTGCCTTTTCGGTTAGTTTTAGGATAGAGTTGACTTTTAAACACTATCAGACACTACATCAAATTTAAAATCCCATACAACATTGATCAAAATTTGGGAACTATTGCAACGAAAAAGGAAAGCTCCCAATTTTTAATTGAATGTAAATGATAATTCAGATATATCATAAAATTTTATATTCAAATTTTATAATTCTTTTATATCATAAAAGTTCATTTGTGTAATTCATCTCACATTGTTTGAATTTTATTTTTGAGACTAATATTAGTTTCTAAAAAATAAAAACTCTGGATTAAATGTATAACAAAGTTAAAATACAAATGATAATAAGAAAAAAATTCATATGGCAGAGTTTAATTCATTTACTCGTAGCTATAAAATGAAAACTAAATTTTACTGAAAAGTTTTAATTTATTAGCTTTTTACATAAGAAAACCATACTTTATTATTTCGAGAATTTTATCATTTCTTGAGCATATGATTGAACTCAAATAATTCTAATTATTCAGTTATTTAACCAGCAGTTAAATCATCATTTGCAACATTTAAAACTTTATACAGACAAAAATGTTTAAAATTTATCAATGTTTTGAAACCAGACAAGAATTTTAAGATTGTATCAAATATAAAATAACTAATCTAGCATTGATATTAAATTAAATCCATTAATAATGTACCATGCCCTTGAGACATTCAATATTTAAATTCATAGGAAGAATATAAATTTAATTTATTTCAACAGAGCACTCAAGATTAAGTATGAAATGATTTGATGTTATAAAATTAATGGATGGTATTTAATTCCGCTACATAAAAAACCCTAAAAGTCTGAGATAGTAAATAAATTTCTTTAAATATTTATTATTCGTAAATTTATAGCTACTAACATTATCATTTTCACAAGCGCTGAAATTAAGTAATTCTCTGTTATTAAGAGTTATGATGCTAAATAATTAAACAACAATTAAAGTAAAAGATCTATTTTAAAAAAATAAAAGCAATTGTATGTATAAATAATTACATTTGAATAGGAATTGCAGGATATTCATTAATGTTTCTTGAAAGAAATATAATTTCTGTTTAGCTACAATTTAAATTCGCGTTGCTTTTAAAAAATCGGTATAACTCACAAAAGTATTGAATTCAATTTTGTACTCACAAAGATTTAATTAACTATAATAACATACATTTAATTTAATGAACTCAAAAATTAATTTAATATATTAAAGGCAGAAAAAATGCAATCAAAGCGACTATCTTAAACAGGAATAAAAAAAGGGAAAATACATAATACACTGCTTTAGGAAAATTATTCTATATTTAGTAATGAGAATGCAATTTTAATTTAATAAATAATCCGAGAGTTAATATATATTAAAATAATAGCACCTAAAATCCTTTTATATTTAGCTAATTAAATTAATATTGTATTAAATAAATTTCTGCCTGATTTTCGTTTACACATATCAAAAGTTACACAGCATTTTTTGAGCATTTAAAAAATAATTCAAACAAAAACTGAGGAGTTTAATAAAATTATCCAATTTATCTCAGAATCTGTTTTTTTAATAAAAACTAATTAAATTTAAGAGATAAGAAGTACTATTAATTTAACATAACGTTTAATGTAATTGGAAATTTAAAACGAATTCAATGCTTTTATCTTGTTTAAAACCTTAATAACATCAATAGGTTTTTTTAAATCCATTTTCTGATAACTAAGAAAATTAATATATTCTCTTCCCGAGAAGAAAAAAGGTACTTAATAGATGTTTTGTTTATCTTAAGTTAAAGCAAAATATTAATTGAAATTTCTTTTTGCATCAAAAATGTATTACTCTAAGTCAGCTCATAAAAAAATTCTGAAATGAAGGAGAAATCCAACAACAAAATGTGATGATAATCATTGGCGCAGAAAATAAGCATTTATTAATTAAGATATTTAACACTGAATAATAAACTTTCCATAAAAAAACATCATAGCTCCCATATAATTAAAAAGTTATCAAAGACAACACACAATTTTAAGTAATCAAAAAAGTTTAAGGCTTAAATTAGAGCTTAAAATCTAAAAAAAATAAAGCAGATCAGTAATTTAAAGTTATTCAAAAGGAAGTAGTCGTTTACATATGAAATTAATTTATTGTGTTTATTATTAGGTAACTTGATTTATATAATAAGATAAGACTTTCAAGTATCATAAAAAAGTAATCTGAAGCAAACGGAAAAGTAATTTTACAAGTAAAGCATGTTTTTTGTGTAGATGTTTTTAAAAATATATTTTTCACCATCAAGTTTATCAGTATTTTATGAAAAACAATTTTCTCAAGAAATAATCTGCATAGCTTGTAACGGGCCTAACCGCGTTTTTCCTAACAATCCTCTTGACGAATTATTTTCTTTAAATATTATTTGAAAAATTCCTCCCGAAGAAGAAGACGCGATATACAGTAGAACGTAGTTTATCCGAACGTTTATTATCCGGAGCGTCAAATATCCGAACCAGTTTTTTCCCCGTCAACTACATGTACTGTATATGCATACGTTATAGAACAGTGAAATGCTCAACAGTTGTTTCGCGTGAGGCCAAAAGTGACGGGAAAACTCAAGTTGAGGGATATTTGGGGAATTTCAGTTATGTGATTTGGTAAACATCTGCGCGGAATATTAGGTCAGTTTGTTTCCAAGTGAGGAAGTGTATACGTGCTCTTTTGTTGAGTTGTGAACTGTTAGGACGTCGAATTCAAAACGGAAGCTCAACGTCTTGAAAATAGAGACAAAACTTGAAATATTGAACTGTCTCCGGAAGGGAGAAAGTGGAGCGTCTCTAGCACAGTCTTATAATGTTGGAAAGTCAACAAATTCTGAGATAAGAAACAACAAAAGTAGCAAGAGTCCATCAAATGCTGACGCGTTTACTGCGTTAGAGACAGCTATAAAGTGGTACGAACAACAATCAGAGTGCTGTCCTACTCAACTACTGCTGCTCAAGAGAATCAGAGACCTTGCAGAGAAAAAACGAAGGTGTACAATGGTACAGCGAAAAATAAGTGATTATTTTCCACAATAAAGGTGAAATTACGAAATTTTGCACCTATTTTACTTTTTCTTCAAGCACATTTCCTGCATAGGATGATTTTCAATATTCATATAGTGTCCGGTTTCATACACTGCATGGATCGCATTCGGTTTTCGGTTATCCGAACAATCGCATATCCAAACTGTGTCCGGTCCCAATTGATTCGGAAAAACGACGTTCTACTGTATGTAAATTATGTCATGTATTTAAGTATTAGCTTTCGGGTTCGAGGGAGAGAGAGGTTAGAAGCTAAAGGATAGCGCGAAGATTAACGTAAGATAACGTAAAGCTAGACAAGATCACTTCGTAGGTTATTTGATTAATATTAAGATTGACAATTTGGTCAATTAAATGTTAAATTGGATTCGGTCCGCTTGGATTGGATTACTTTAGAAATTATCTTCGAATATAAGGTGTATTGCCTGGAAATGCTAAGTGTGTAATGGATGACTCGAGCCATCCATTACTGTGAGAGGGTCAGAAGGAAGATTAGCCATAGTCAATACAAACTTTGTTTATTAACAGTTCTCAACGAGGACACAAATTCAACTATCCAAAATAAGAAATGCATCAATTGTTAAATAGGAGAAGCAATAGCGAGATAGACGAAATACTAGGAGAATTAACAATAAATCGGACCACTTACGTCTAGGAAATACACCCGGGGTGGGCATTACTTTGATCGGATCGACCGGTGGACCTCCAAGACATTTTGGGGTGACCGCCTAAAAATTTTACCAGTTAGTAATTATAGGCGGAGAATTCAAGATTGGCTGACAATACGCAGACTAATCCTTTTACTGACTGTAACAAAAAATCTAACTTTAGATGAAAAATTTATATTTTTTTTATGTATTTTGAATTGTTCCATAAATGTATCATTTGATATAACTATATTGGGGCCATCATTATGAAGTTTGTATCGTGCGTTTTGCTCAAAACGCTGTTTTAAAAGTGTTGTTTTTTATTTTATTTCTGTAGGTATATATATATATATATATATATATAAGTACATATTCCTTACTTATTATTAAGTTATAATAATAATCTTTTCCTTACCTCACACACCACACCTATGATATTGGGCAGTAGGGTACACAACAATTTTTAAAGGGAAGGGGGTCGAGGTTGAAGGTCTACCATTCTCGTATCACACCCCAATACGCAGCCAAGCATATTTTTTTGATGTTTTGTCGATTGTTGGGGACAAAAAACAGTAAAAAATAAATTACTGAATAAATAATTAACATAAATAAATAAAAAATTACTAATATCAAATACTTATTTTACATAGTATATACATGGGACTATAATGAATCGGGGAAAAATGAAGGGTTATGAGGGAGGGTATAGACCCGTGGACCCCTCCTCCACCCTTGTGTGTGCCACTGACACTGGGTGGACCGCAACTCCTTGAAAAAATTAGAAGTAGCCCGCACTCTGGAAAAGTATGCCCACCCCTGAAATACTCCTTCTAATTGAATCGTCTAATCCAATTTAACGTTTAATTGACCAAATCGTCAACCTTAATATTAATCAAATTAGCTACGAATTGCTCTCTCCTAGCTTTACATTAATCAATCACTGCTATCTGTCAGCAGTCTAACCTCTGTCTCCTACTCAAAAGTTTAATCCTTAAATACAAGCCTTGATCTGCATAATCACATCTTCTTCTTTAGAGGAAAGTTTTTAATAGAATAATTTTTAAGTACCCAATATTCTCCAAGAGGTATATAAGTAGGAAAAATGTGAATAGATCCGTTACAAGTGTAAGTGACCTGATTTATTAATATTTCTCCAATTATCTCGTCTACTTCCCTATTTATCAATTGGTGCATTTCTTAACTTGGCTTGTTAAATTTCTGTCGTTGTTGAGAATAGTAAATAAATTGTGTTGTTTTGACTATGGCTAGTTTTCCTTCTAACTCTCCTACACGGATTTCTGGGGAAACCCAAACATCATTATAAACTTAGTTAAGCGTATCTTTTTTTTTTCTTGAAAAATAATGCGTCTTATAAATATTTATATGATTGCTTATGAGTTTAAAAAATACACTGACAAATTTTTCAAAAATCGTAATAATAGATCAGTATACCGGAATTTCTTAAAAAATGTTTTGGTTAACATATTAAATTGCAATATATATTTTTGATAAACTGAATACTTTCATTTTTAATAATATTGAAGTACTTTTCTGAAATGGTGATATTGATGTATCTGTTTATAAGAATATTTTTCTTAATTATCTACAGATTGAAACAATTTTTAGATAAAGAATGGTGACAAAATTAACAGTGTTAAAAATATATATAGATTATTGTTTGGAATTTTATTATTATGTTAGTTTTCTGTATCCATAAATTTGTAATAAGTTAAATGCACTATTGGATTTATGTAAGTTTTTCTTACAATTTCTTGTGTTGTTACTTTGATACACGTTTCTCTTTGGTTGCATCATATTTTTTTTATGACTATTCTACTCTCATTTTGATAATATTAACAGTTAACTTAATAGGAAATTTTCGAAATTAACAATTCTTTTATTTTTCATTATACTCCTCTTTTCTTTCCAAAAGCTTTTTTTTTAAAAGTTTAACTGGTTTACATGCATTTTTTGCTCAAACCTTAGAATTCATTTTTCGAAGTATTTTTTGAAAAATCTTTTCATTTATGCTTTTCAGCGGTAAACATTGCTTATGATTTCTTACCGTTAAATTCGCTTAATATTTTTCTGTATTAAGTTTTTAACGATTTCCTTTTTTAAAATTAATATAAGTTTTTTTTAAATGTATCATTTTTAAGTATAGATAATTGTTTTTATTTCAGTATAACGATTTTTTTATACTATTTTCAAAAGTATTCTTACCTTTTATAAAAAAAATCATGTCTTTGTTTCTTTTCTTTTTTCAGGGGAGAGATGAATGTTTTGTTCCTTGAAATAGTGATTTTTACTCTTCAATCTTAGTTCTAAGTTTAAGAATTTGCTATTGTATTATTAGGGGCACTTGACTGTAAAATTTACTGTCTTGTCATATACATTTCTATATTCTATGTATTATTTTTATGGTTAGGAAGCCAAAATAGAATGTTGGTTAAATAATACAAGGGCTGTTTTTTAAGTAAGGCCCTTTTGTTTTTTAAAAAATAACAACAATATTTTGTTTCAAAAAAGCCTTTATTTTAGGAGTGTACATACTTTTGCCTATTTCTCTACATAGTTGTCGAGTTCATCAATGCATTTGTCATACCTTAGAACTAAGTTTTGAAAACCCTCTTCAAAGAAGTCTGCTGCCTCGTCGGACAGCCAAGAGTTCACGGCTGTTTCACTACTTCGTTGTAACTGAAGCACTTCCCACCAAAACTGTGTTTGAGGAACCGGAAAAGGAGGAAATCGTTAGAGAAGCAGGGTCGGGGCTGTATGGTGCATGTTCCAAAACCTCCCAGCCAAAAGATTCGATTACGTCCCGAGTCGTTAGAGAAGTGTGAGGCCCTGCGTTATCGTAGAGGAGCAAAACACCTTTTAACAGCATGTCACGCCGTTAAGAAGTGAAAGCGGCCGTGAACTCTTGGCCGTCCAACCAGATGGCAGACTTCTTTTTGCATCTTTATCAGTAACAAGTTTATCGTCTGCGATTGCCGAATAATGCGTATACGTGCGGCCGATCGGACTAGACCCAAAAATTCTCGGAGGTGTTTCCAAACCACAGATGAACAGTTTATTACATTGTGATGGGTAATTCCGTTATATAAGCCCTAACGTTTGGATTCCTTAAGCCCGGATACCCTGTATGTTATTTTCCATCTGTGTACACATGAAATCAAAAGTATATGAATGTCTTTGATTACAATTAAAATGACGGGCAAATTGTCATTATTGTTGCTTTCGTAACATTTTATTTCAACAACTCAACGTACCTAGTATAAAGTCCGACAATAACTCTCATGCGGTACGGATATTGTGAAAAGTTAAATTAACATAAGTCAAAATGATTCTGTAATTATTTCTTCTGTTGAAAAAGATAATTTCTCATATATTATTAAACAGAGACATAAATCTAAAATACGCATCAACTGGACACATATAAATTATAATTTAAAGAGAAAAAAATTGCAAAAATATTTTTTTTAAATGCGGCTGCAGATTGGTAATTTTATCATTGTAGACCTAGTACATTCCCCAAGAGTTGGTATCAATTTTTAGGGCGGCACCATAAAAGTAGATACTAATTGGCACACCGTAATTTTTACGCCCACAGTTTCTTTCCCAGAGGGAGGTACCTGGGATCTGAAGATGTGAAATTGTACTAGGAATTAAATTTTTCAGAGTACTCAAGCCAAACAGGCACTCTAGAGATCTTTTAACATGCCGCATAATCACACGTCATGGATGCTGTTGATTTTCTTTATCATGAAAATTCACCGACTTGGGCCGGGATCAAACCCGCAAACTTGGGCGTACAAGGCCATCTCCTAACCAACTAGAATTTTTTTAAAAAAAATTGTAGATGTAAATAAAATTACGAAGCAAAATCTAACATGAGACTTTCTCCATGATCCTTTCTTTACAAGGTTCGGAAAGACTTCAAATAGAAATCTTGTGTTACTAACATAAACAAAAGTTACAAATTTCTATGAATCTTTTATGTGATAATAAAAGTAATCTTGAAATTCGTAGTGAGAATAATGTCTTTAATGCAGTGCATCTCAAACTTTCAGTATTTGCGACCCAATTTTATATCATAATTTTCATCGCCCCCCCCCATAAAATAACATTGTATTGAATGCATAATAATGTAATTTGATACTTAAGCTACAATACGACTTTAGTTATAGTAACAGGTGTTGATGGATGAAGGAAGGCAGATGAGCTTGGGTATGTTATTCCTCTTTCAACGAGAACTCGTTGGAAGTAGTGTGTTCATTTCTATTTGTCACAGAAATAATTTATGTCCATATTTTTAAGTTCAAATTTGTAGTCTTTTATCATGTTGTATATGGCTATGAAAGAATTTGATGATGGATTTAATGAATTGCCTGAGAACTAACTATAAAACCAGCTAGGGAAATAATGTAGTAAAAGATTGAGTAGAATAAAGATGTTTAGTAATTTCACCTTCTGAAATGGATGTAAACTTATCTCATTCATAATAAATTTATCATTGTGTGATAATTTAACACCATAACCGTAAAATTATCAAGATAAATATTAAATTTTGAATATAATTTTTGGATATGACAATCCCATGGGAGTCAGCGTTAATTGTTAAACTTGCTCTTCCTTTTCTTTTGTAAATTTATTATCAAATACATTGTACAGTACTAATAGATTTATAAGCGTATTATATTAGTGTAAATGTGTATTTTCTTATTTATTATGTCAGAATGTATTTTGTTATGCTTATTTTTTGTAAATTAATACTTTTTTTAAAATAATCTTTTATTTTTGATTTTTCGATACATTTGCACCCTTTCTTGTAGGGCCCCCCTTCCCCCCTAAGGGGGCGCCCCACAGTTTGAGAAATCCTGCTTTGATGATAAATCCATTTGTCGTGCCTTTTGCTTGATAACGGCAAGCTATTAATCATATAATAACTAAAATTACATAATATACATAGAAATAAATATAACTCTTAATTAAGAAGAAAAAAATAGTGGTATTCTTAACTTTTAAAACAAAAACAAAGTAATAACTCATAAAGCTTACATTTAGTTACTACATTCATTCCATACATTTAACTCATATCTCACGATTACGTTTCCAAAAAACCTGCTCTCAATAACTGTCAGGTACAGATTTCAAATGCTCCTATGCTTGAAATAAAAGAATAATTTATAAATTCATTTTCAGGATGAAAATGTAAACTAAAATAATGGTGATTAATTAGTATTTTTCCCCAGCAATGATTTGGAGAAATAATTTAAAGTATGAAACAAGATAAATTAGTTTTCGCATTGATAAAAGTTAACTAGCTAGAATTTTGTCATTTCTAATTTTAATTAAAGTATTTGTAAGGCAGGCTGATATATTACACAGATATAATTCATTCAGATATAAAGAATAAAAAATAACCAATTTATTGAAACTTATTTACTTAACCAATTATTTATTTAATACTTACTTTTAAATATTAAAGAGATACTTATATCAATACTTCCCATGTTACACTGTTTTCTTTTCCTTAAATAAATTGAAATTATATGATATATTGTTATCAATGAGGCAAGTTCTAAGATACATATTAAATATATTCATGGATTTTGCTCATTTAAACACATGTGTCGTTTAATTTAAAAGTAAATTAATTACAAAAAAATAACTATCCGGTTTAACAATGTTATCCAGTTTTTCAGCTATAATCTAACATTATTTAAGCTAAATAAAATTCATAGAAATAAATTGTGATTTTTTTTATTTCAAAAGTTCTTTTAAAATATTACTTATCTCTCAAAAAGTATTTAAAACAGTTATTGAAAAAACATCATTGCAGCTTTCCGTATTAAATAATGAGATATTTTAATTTATCCATCCCTTAATCTGATTTAAAGTGGTGACATAATTCAAATGTTTATATTTTAAAAACATATAATTTTAATCATATTTTTTATAAACAGTTGAAGAAATTTCATTGCAAAATTTATTGCAATAAACGTTTTTTACAGAAAAGAATTTTGGGTAGTTTGGTAATTTGGCATCGCCTTGTCACTTGACAAAGCTAAAAAATTACGAAATTATTCGTCAATAGCTATAACAGGGGTCGGCAACCTATGGCACGCGTGCCAGATGTGGCACGCGAAACAATTTCCAGTGGCACGCCACCACTCTACAAAATTATAAGATATATACTATATATAAAGCTAAATCGCTCTGTCTTTCTTTTCATCCCCTCGTACATTTTTATATAAAGGTTATTTTTCATTTTCGATTCTCTGCCATAAAACGATTCTGCTGAATCAGCTTGCCTGTAGTTTGTATGCTTTATGTAAAAGAAAACATCTTCTGTTTAAATGTGACTTACTATTAGCATTAAATATTCAACACAAATAAAAAATTTTGAGTAATACTTGCAAAATTGAGAATTATTCGTCACGGCTCTGTAAATAAAAAAGTCAGTAGTTTGTCTTTTACCCACCAAAAGTTTGGGCATCGACGGAAAAAGAAAAAACAAATGTCTTAGGTATGAATCAAAATTCTGCTTAACAGACGTTTTCCATCGGAAATATATTAAACAAAAATAGTTATTCTATCAACATATATAATTTGGATTGGAAATAAATTCGGTGAAAATAAAACACACAATGATGGGGGTTAATTAGGCAAGTGAATCAGATTTCATAACAAAGGTCCTTTTTAACTAAATATTAAGAGAAAATGTAATTTTTTGAGTGTTGTGCCAAAGGAGTCATAATTATTTTATGTTTTACTTTTGGAGCGAATTAAGCTAATAGAAATAGATATTAGAACACAGTTTTTTATGTTTTCTATTAGACACGCCGATATACGAATACCGAGTATGAATTCAGTCGAAAGTTAAATTTAGTTTGATGCACAATGTGATTTTTTTGGTTATTTTTAACTTTGTCACGTTGTGTTAGTTTTATTGTGAAAATTTGTATATTGTTTGTTTCATCATTGCGCCAGTTAATATTTACATATTGAATCAAATGGCGACGGGAAAAAAAGAAAACTTGATGTTCGCGATTTCCAAGATTCTTGGACTAACGAATTTTGATTCATACAACAAAAAGATCGCGCTGTATGTGTGCTATGTAGCGAAAGTGTCATATGTCGTACGTCAAGTATACAAAGACATTTTCAAACAAAACACCAGACCACATTTAAGAATTCTGATGAGAAATGGGAAGTTTTTTAGAAAGAGCTATTTCTGGACATAAAAAGGAAATTACATTTTTGTGTCAAACAATTGGAGTCAAACCAAAAGCGACAGAATGTAGTTTCGTCATTGCTCATTGTTTAGCAGCCAAAGGAAAACCTTTTACAGATGGCGAACCTATAAAGGACACATTTTTAAAAAGTGCTGAAATATTGTTCAGCGATTTACCTAACTTGCAAACAATATTATCACGAATTCAAGAAATACCTGCTTCTGCGCGAACTGTTGAAAGAAGAATAACACAAATGGCAGAAAATGTAACTGCGAAACAAAATTTATGTTTACAAGAAACTGTTGCATTTAGCATTGCTTTTGATGAATGTAGACATGAATGATGTTGCATGCCTTGCAGTAATTGCACGGTATAGTGATAAAAATCGAATTTATGAAGAATTATGATGTATGATTCCTCTGTCTGGTACAACTAAAGAGCAGGATAGTCTTTTTTCATTTATTTCATTCATTTTGAAAGAAAAAAATATAATATAAATAAAATATTTTTTGTATGGTGCTTCTGCAATGGTTGGCAAGGAAAAAGTATTTGTCAGACTTCTTGAAAATCATATTGGACATAAAATATTGAACTTCCATTGCATAATACATAAGGAAAGTTTAGTTGCCAAAATTTCGTCTCAGCGCTTAATTTCTGTAATGAATACTGTTGTTAAAATAGTTAATTTTATAGTGTCTCGATCTTTATTAGTACACAGACAATTTAAATCTCTTTTAGAAGAATTGGAAAGTGAATTGGGGATCTTCCCTTGTACAGTCATGTCCGTTGGCTTAGTCGTGGTAATTGAATAAGTTTGTGTCATGCATGGAGCACATTAAAATTTTTCTTAATGAGAAGGGACAACATTTTCCCGAATTACACAAGGAATGGTTATGTAAATTGATGTTTCTGACAGATATAACTAAACATTTCAATGAACTAAACTTAGGATTGCAAGGAAAAAGTCAAACAGTACTTGAACTTTTTGAATATTGGAAGGGCTTTGCTACAAAATTAAATATATTTCCCCGTGATATTAATACTAGTACCTACAAATACTTCCCAAATGTTAAAGCGCTTGCAAATACATCAACCGTAGACAAAGATGAACTTCAAACTTACGTTGAAGCACTTAAGGAGGAGTTTTCTAAAAGATGCAAAGACTTTGAAGCTTGTATGCCTATACTTTCTTTTCTAGTAAAACCTGATTTAATAGACCCATTAATAATCCCATTCGATTTGTCAATTTTTGAGTGGATGGAAACTGATAATTTTGAAATGGAAGTTATTGAATTAATATCTTCAGAATTATGGAAAACATAATTTACGGAGTTGCGGAAAAATTTGGAAGATAACTCTAGCAATAAATCGACAGCTATTTTAAATTGCTGAATGTCATTGACAAAAAGATTTAATTGTTTAAAAAAAATAGCATGTGCCCTGCTTTCCGCTTTTGGTTCCACATATCTATGTGAACAAATTTTTTCTCAAATGAAATATATTTTGAGTCCACTAAGAAATTGTTTAACTGCTGAACATTCTGAATCCTGTGTCAAATTGAAAGTAAGAAACAAAACCCCTGATATTGTGACATTAAGTAGAGCTCTGCAGGGACAAGGTTCGCATTAAAATTTTAATTTTTTTATTTAACTTTGCTGCATGTGCATTGCTTTTTTGTTGTTTATTTCTATAGTTTCATAAATATTTTTAAATGCATAGTATATATACAATTTTAATTTTTGATTTATATTGAAGAACAGTCATATTTTAAATTTTCCTTAAAAATCTAAAACTATACAGATTTATGAGCGGAGTTTTAATATTTGCATTTATATTGAAGTAATAGTTGTATTTTATGTTTATTTTTAGTCAATAAATATCTTTAAATGATGCATAATTAGGATATAATTAAATTTGTGTTTTTGACCTCTATTTCTCCTAATTCTGCATGTATTGTCGTGGGAATCAAATTGTTTCAAATATTTGCTATTGCTTGGCACGCTGAATCATGTTGGGAGGTAGGTTTGGCACGCCACAGCTGAAAGGTTGCCAACCCCTGAGCTATAACGTTGCTTCAAATTTAATAAATTTAGCGACCATAGAAAAGTGTATACTAAAATTATTGTTGCAAAGTAATAACACAAAAAATAATGGTAACAAAATTGAAAAAGAATTCATTTGATCACTTTTTATAAAATACTAGAATCAGATTATTAGCTTTTTTTTCTTACATTTTAACCTTTCTCTATTACGTTTTTTGGTACTTACGTTATATCACAACGAAAAAGTTTAAGATAACTCGCCAATTTGACAACCGCGATTTCCCATGTGTAATATGCGCTGAATTGGCAACCATGTGTGCTTCGTTTCATATAATGTCGCCAATACTGGTGCGACAATACGTGAGTACCCATTTTTTAATACATAATGCAAAAGACATACTATAAATGAATTACAGTTAGATTTTATTAATACTACACTGCCGTTTTTCATAAAAATGCAACATTATGAAAGGATCATCAGAATTAAATGAATTTTGAAGCTAATATCAACTATAGGATGTTACATAGAATAGTAAAACTTGAAAGCCACCGCGCATGCATGGCGTTTGCAGCGCCCTCTGAACTGATGCTGAAAGCGTATAAATAGAGGGCTGTAGCGGGATGTTGGAAATAGTTATTGCTTATTTGTTAGTGGCGAACGTTTAGTGAGACCTAAGTATGCCTCCACGACGAAATAAGGAGAAATTCCAACAACTTATGGAGTTTGAACGGGGGACGATTATCTGCCTTTGAGAAGGAAGATTTTCCTATCGCGCAATTGGAGCTCGTGTGCAGCGAAACAGTTCCACAGTGATGTGTGTTTGGAAGCAGTGGACCGACGAGCACTAAACAACTCGAAAAACTGGCAGTGGATGACGGAAGGTGACGTCAGCTCGCAGCGATCAACACCTGCTCTTCATGGCGGTGAATGACCATACATCTTCCTCCAGGCAGTTGGGAGCACGTTGGTCTACTGCTACAGGTGTACTAACGTCGGCTTCGTCAATTCTTGACGTCTGCTGCACCGTGGATTGAGTGCAAGAGTGTCTTTATACAGGATACCGCAAACCATAGACAGCTGCGTCTGCAATGGGCTCATGAGCACAGAGTCTGTCTAGCTGATTGGCACCAAGTTGTCTTTTCAGATGAATCACACTTCAATTTGTGGGCCATGATGACCGCATTTGTGTTAGACGCTATCCCGGTGAAGGCTACCTTCCAGAGTGCGTTATCGTACGACATAGTGGCCTAACCCCCGGAGTTATGGTTTGAGGTGTGATATCGTATCATGGACGATCCAATTTGCTACGAATTGAGGGTAATAGTAACAGGTACGTTTGTGAAGTGCTACAGCCCGAAGTCATTCCCTTCCTTCAAAGCATCCCTGGGAGCTATCTTTCAGCAGGATAATGCACACCAACATGTTGCAAAACTGTTTGAGACTTCTGTTCAGCCCAACACATGCAACTTCTTTCTTGCCCTGCGTATTCCTTGGATATGTCGTTTATTGAAAACGAATGGGATTTGGTTGGTCGTCGTCTCGCTCGTGATCCGCGTCCTGCTGCTTCAAAAGACAAACTTTTGCTCCGCATACAGGCAGTATGGAATTCTCTTCCCCAAGCAGACATTCAAAATCTGTTTGACTCTATGTCACGTAGTATAGCAACATTTATTGCAGCGAGGGGTGGCTACACCAAATACAGATTTCGGGCACTTAATATTGTTTTTCTGCTTTGAAAATTTAGTCATACAAAACGTTTGTGCATTATATTTCATTTAATTCTGATGATTCTTTTATGGTGTTGCATTTTTTACAAACAGCAGTTTAAATACAAAATGCATATTCAACTATTAATAAAATCACAAATTAACTGAACAAATTTTTTTTGGCATTAAAAGGAACCGATTAAAAATACTACTGATGATTTAGTTATGAACTTGAATATAAAAAAGTTTGCTAAAAGATGAGCATCAAATCTGTTACACACACACACACACACCACACACACACACACACCACACCACACACACACACACACACACACACACACACACACACACACACGCACACGTACGCGCACACACACGCATATATATATACACCACACAGTGAGTATTTATTAAAGTTGCCTTAGCACTCTAAAACAACATGAAGTTTATTAGTGGTGGGTCTCCCGATTTTTTTGGAATTTCGAGGACAACATCAGAGCTTGTGCACCCGTCTGCAATCTACCACATCACTCCTATGGGAGAAATTTAACGTACATCAGCCTCTCTACATGGCGGGTTTTTAGTATCATTGTGTTTCGAACCTGTGTCTCGAAAGCGTTCGGCTTGAGATGGAGAATTTAAGACTTAAGGATACTGTTTCGGGAGTTGTTTCTGAGATCTACCCACGAGTTAAGGCAATAAGACTTCTGTGAATCCTTCAACTACTATTGTTCTATTATAAAATTTACAAAAAACCAAACAACTATAATCCTAAATAAAGTTTTCTTAGTTGTTAATAAACAATTATTTGTTGTTAATATACAGGTATTATCCAATAAAATGAACATTAAAAAATTAATGTATTTTTTTTTAGAAAAGTAATTAGTTATTGTAGATTTTTTTAACTCTTTCTTCAACTTTTTTAGGAATGGTAAACTTATAATTCCTTACTACTTGTCAATAATAAAGTATTCACATGAAGAATGCAAATTAAAATGATTGTCAAATAATACGTATATTACTTGATAATAAACCATTTTTATACGGGTATTAAATGAAAAAGAATCACTTAAAAAAAAGAAATTTAACTGGAGATTAATTAGAGTATTTATTTAAAACAATGTAAAAATTGGGATTTTTGAAAAGCTGTATGAATTTGTTTAGTTGTTATTTTTATGCTTATAGTTTTCAATAAATGTGCCGAATCCCATTTTGCAGTTTATATTTTATAACTATCTTGATTCGCGCGAGCTCAAGGACATATTACTTTAACATCCCTCTATCAGTACAAGCAATTGAGTAATATTTTTCATTATATTGTGATAAAACAATTTAATTTTTGCATCTCTATCGCAAATTTTAACTTAAAAAAACTTTTGGATAAAAGTATTTGTAGTAGATTTTTCATTTTTTGTGTACACGCGTAATTCTACTTGTTAGATATGATTGTTTCACAATTAAATTAATCTTTTGATGAAAATATTTTCTGTTGTTATTTTTGAAATCCACTTGTTATACTATTTTGGTCTTAAAGGAATTCTAAGAAATGAATTTCGAGAAATAACGAACCTTTTTCGAAGAAGAAAATAGAATAAAAAATTGCCCTCAAATAGAAAAAAATGTGAAATTCTTCTTATTTTGTACAAATACGACCAAAATTCGACGAAAATGTCCGTGAAAGGCTTTATTCTTTTAAAGTACTGTATTATATTTCTGTATTTCTCGAAATCTTGTGGCTTCCAAGTACCTGGATTTTGTAATCTAAAAAACATTCGGAAATGCTTTCACCATGTTTTATTAGTTATATTTTTTTCATTCTTCATAAATTAAATTCAACGAGAAACATTTTTTTTATTTTAATTAAATTTTAGAATTGTTTTTGAGTTTTATTTGAAATTCCGACATTATTTATTCACTAAATTTTAGTTGTAAAATACCTTGAATATAGTTTAGTTTAAATAATACAAAGTTAAAATCTTATAAAAGTTATTCAGTTGCATTTAAAAGAATACAAAATAAATAATATTGCTCAATTTATCTGTGAAATATTCTGATAGAAAAAATCTTTTTCGGCATAGGAGAATACAAGGAGTAATTAAGTGATGTACTACTTCTGTTAAACGTATATTATTTAATTTCAATACAGCTGTGTTTTTGTTTGAAAAGCATATTTTTGAATTTCAAGAGATTTAGTAGTCTCGTTTTTAAGATTAATTGATAATTTTTAATATTTTATAATTTAAATTATATTTCATATAAAAATCACGACTGTAAAGTTCATTTGAACAATTAAATAAAGATAAGTTTTCTTTGTAGCTAATTTATATATATAATGGTAAGTTGCTTCCACTGATATTATTTGAAAATTCTATCAGGTAAATTCATAAAAGTATTTTCAAAATATTTTAATTAATATTTAAGACGTTTGGAAGATGATTCGCAGTTAAATACAAACTTAACTTTAATATTCTCTAGTATATATATATATCGCACGCACGCACGCACACATACACACATACATACACACACACACACACATATATATATATATATATGTGTGTGTGTGTGTGTACTACATACTTGAACTACTATGCTTTTGTATCGTGAATGTTCCTCAGAAAACTTTTATATTTAATGCGGCCAATTCGTTTTTCTTAAAGTGATTATTTAAAACAGAGGGCTAAAATCCGTTATTTAAAGAAACATTATTTTAAAGATGACCAAAATATCGATTATTTATTATCTCATGTTTATTGTATGACATGTCTAAATATGTAAAGAAAATTTCGTAGTTTTAGCTACATTATTTAGCGAGTTATTTAACATTATATCGGTGCAGAAACTGAAACTAGAACATGTGACATCTCTATTTTATTCAGATGCTAACATCGGAGCCTATACAGTTTCAATTTTTTTTATTCGAGCTTTTCAAAAGCTTGATACCTTAATCAGTAAAGATGTGAATCGATCTACTTGTTTATATTTACGAAAGAAATTTGTGTTGTGTTTTGTAAATTTCCACATTATATGCTAACTTATTTGGGTAAACAAATTAAGTTTTTCATAGACATTCATATTACTCATGATGAAAGTAGCTCCTAATTTATTCTATTATTTGTGTGGATTCTATTATTATTAGACATTCTATTATTATTGTGTGGATAGATATTTATCCAAACGTTTTTTTTATATACTTTTAAATGAATATCATTAATCTTATTACAAGGCAGAAAAGTTACAATATTGTTTATTAAATAATAAACTGTTAGCAATGATATGATGAAAGGTGCAGAAATGAAACTGTTTTTATATGGCTTTTTTACACATCTTCATTGCCATTAGGATTGTAAGTTGCTCATAAGAAACGATAAAAATTAGTCGACAAGTATTGCAAACATTCAAAATGTAATGGGTATTATGAATTTCCTCTTGTTTGATAATAGATGTGCAGTTTGAAAAAGGACTTTTGAAAAATATAACTGTGCGTTGTTAAGCATCCTAAATAAATATTAAAACTGGCAAAAATCTTGGATTTTCTACAAAAAAAAAAGTGCTGTATTCTAGTTTGTTAATAGAAAAAGAATCTATTTTAACATATTAATGCAAATGAGTCTTCACAACATTATTTAGAAAAAGTGCTCAGAAAATAAACATCTGTGCTAGATTTAGTTAGTATTATGATTAACAGTACTATTTGTAAATCCAATGTTGTTATAAAATATTTTTAATATAATACAAACATATTTTTAAATATTGAAATTTTTTTTAAATAGTAAAAATATTTTTAAATAGGAAAAGGTCAATAATCCAAATATTAGGTGTTTGCTGATTTGGTGGCATTACTCTAGGTTTTATTAAAGTAAAAGAAGTAAATTTTTTTTATCAAATGGATGAACATTAATAAAAGAACATCAAGAAAAATTAAAAGGCTCCTTAAATTATAAAGGAAAGGATTACATACCATCCTGGCGTATTTTATATGTTTTAAATAAAATCAGAATGAACGATAAGATAAGCCTAAAATGTAAGTGTATCATTTTGACAAAAATAATAATGTATTTAATACCTTTTTTAATCTTTTATTTCATCTAAATTTAGCATATTTAGTTTTAATGCAATACAAGAAAGATTTTGTTTTTAAAGTGATAAATGTGAACTGATTTATGATATATGTATAAATGAATATTAATTTTTAGCTCTTTCATTTATTTTACTGATCTTCAAAAACTTAAACAGCTTTTTCTCGCCTTTTTACTTTTAAATAGCGTACATCTATTAAAAAAAACAAAGGTTTTTTTTTATATAATTACTGTAACATTTAGAAAACCCCTTTCTGGTTGTTTTGCATCTTATATGTTATAATTCTCTGCATGGAATCAAATTATAGATGAATAGTTTTTGTTTTCTAATCGTTCAATTAAATTAACAGTTCTATTCATTTGGATTTTAACATATTTCTTTTTATTATATGATAATTTAACATGGACATTGTCGTAAAAATATCAAATATGATTTGATTTATAAAATATATAAAATTAATAACATGTTTTCCCTTTTTCATTTATTGTATTGACAAGTAATTGAACTTTTTCTCATGTTTTTATTTAAATACTGATTATGTACTCAATAGCAATATAGCCACCATCACTGCAAATAATAATCTTTCCTTAGAGAAGAGTCGAATTCTGATCCTCAAAAATCAGTCAGCTTTATTTGTATCTCCTAAGAATTTATCCAGTGAATTTTTCAGTGCCAGAATTTTTCTAAGCTTAACTTAGAAAAACTCTGACTATTGATTGCATCACAAATACTGTTGCTTCTTAATCTCATTTAAAATCATTCACCCATTACGTAGTTAATTGTAGTATAGTTATAAATGGCATCGCACTATTTATTTATTTAACTTATTCTTTCTTTATACAGAACACAACAAATGTACACTTTATACTGTGGTACCCCGAACTTACGCGATGGGTGGGACTAAGTGATAAATTGAGTTCACGCAAGTCAGTATAATTTCGCATATAAATACACATAAATTATTTTTAGTTGGGGTCGGAGACGGGAAAAAGATACTAATTTAGAAAAAAAGAATGTGTAATAAAATATTAGGTACCGCTGATGCACAAAATAGCAAAACGAAGTTATTATGATGTAAACGGTTTCATAAAATGTAACAAACTATTCTGCCGGATCAAAGATTTTTTTCTCCCGTAAAATTTCCTTGTAGCATGTTAGTAATTTTTGAATTCCTTATTCTGTTCAAAAAATTCGCTTTTCGTTAGAGTCCATATTTTCTAAAATTTGTAATCCTTTTTCAAAAACTGAGACTTTCTGTCAAATTCCCAACACCGTCATTCGATCTTCTTATTGAACTGTGTCTAAAGACTCAAGTTCTTCAATGGCTTGCTCTTGCTCATCCATTTCTATGAGCTCGTCAGCTCCTAATTGTTGGAATCCAGGAGTTATTGAACGTCATCACTATCCACTTCTATGTATATATTTACCTGGAAAGATCGAAAACTTCTTCAATCACTTTATCAATTACGTCAGGCTCTAGCACTGATTAAGTCTAAGTTTCAGAGATGGAGAAAAAAGCCGAATTGATGCAATTTGAAAATTATGTAAGTGGATGTATTACTGTATATAACTCATTAATTCACTAAAATTCGAAGGTTATGTTTAGAATATTAAAAATTTATTTCTCATTGATATTAACTATTGAGATATATGGAATAAAATTACCTGTGGAATACAGAATAGTTTTCATATTTTAATAGATATGTTACCGGCAAAGTATGAAATGCCGGCATTGTATAGAATGCCTGAAGTTTTTAGGCAAAGAATGAAATATGAGATTTATTACATACTTTGCCTGAGCATTCTATAGAATGACCAAAGCTATTTAGGCAAAGTATGAAAAAAGGTAATAAAAAGGCAATTATATATCAATGAAAATACATTCCTAAAAATACAAATGTTATTCTGACAAAATAATGAGAGAGCCAATAAAAAAGTTATTTACAATACGTAAAGGAAAATGAAAGTTGTACCAAACAAAATTTATGTCTTTCTTATTAAGGAAAACAAAATTTTCATATAAAAAAATTTAAAAAAATACTTGTTGCAACAGGGTAGACTTAGTGACATTTTGAATTCCATTTTTCACGCAAAGACGATTCTTATGTTGGTACTTTATTTTACATATACGTTTTGCGAATCCTTGGCTGCTTCCTGCAACTGACAGGAGAGGAATTTCTTCTACACCATAGCTTGCTCCTCCATTTTCACACAACACAGGAAAAAAACCAATTTTTTGTTGAAATAGTTAAAGTAAAATTGAGTATTTTGGCATTGCCGAACAACCGCAATGTTCAACTGACAACTTCTGAGTCTGAGGCACACGTTAAGGGTCTCGTGTCTTACCACGCTATATTCGAAACGAATTGTAGATGTATTTCATAATTTGCCGGTTTTTCATAAGGCATTCTATAGAATGCCTAGGCAATGTGTGAAATACGAATCATTTCATACATTGGCGGCTAGTTTTAGGCATTCTATACAATGCCGGATTTCATACTTTGCCGGTAACAGATACATTAAATTTTGGAGACAACTTAAGTTTTTGTTAAATAAAAAAGATCAATTCTTTACTAAAATATCTATCTATAAAATGCGAGAAATTCTTAAATGTATGTCGCAAACGTGTCCGGAGTTGAGAAGTCTTAATACCGACGACGGATGTTGTATTATTCAACAGATCATCTTGGAATATTTACGAACCATTCTGCCAGAAAAAAAGGAAAATCTAAGATTTAAGACCTCAAAGCCTTTTGGAAACAACCTTTATTTATTTCAACACCAGTGGCTATCATTTTTGAGTAAAAATATGGACACCGCCCCCTGAGTTGAAAATTGAAAAAGAATGTCCACAATAGAAACGCGGTGTGAGTATATTGCAAGGTGGGCTGCGTAAAGCGGGGTTATAGTCTGTGAACTTTCTCTTTCAGAGCAAGCACTTTCGGTTTTTTCCCTTCCAGAAAGAAAACGAAAAAGAGAAAGAAATGATAAGAGAGAAAATCGGGATAAAAAATTAAATAAGTAAAAAAAGAAAGAGGAAAGGTTTCATATTTTCATTTTGGGGAGTTTTTCCCATTTTAGAAGACTGAAGAAAATCTTAAAAGTAGAAGTGTTAATCTTCCCAGAGAAAATAATTTTAGATGCGGTTTTTTCGCTTATAAAGCGTTACGACACATCACACTTAGTTGCACTTCAACTTTTGCTTTTGTATTCTTAATCAAAAGGAAGCGGGAAGAGAGACCGAAATAGAAGAAAAAAAATAATAAAAAAGAAATCAAGTGAAATGCGACAGTTGGAATTCAAATAGAAGTGCAATTTTTATCTTTCAAGGGAAAAGAATTTATATTAAATGACACATACGCTTAATTGCGAACCGAGCAAAAAGAGGTTGATAGGCAAAAACACACTTTCTTTTAACTTCTTTACTCTTGATTTTAAGGAGAGAAGAATGCAAAGAGTAAGAAATCTTCGTTAGACTGAGGCTTTGTAACTGAAGAAATCTGTCCCAATTTGTTTTCATTTCACGTTTTTGAAAGATACTAATTGGATTTATACGGATTTATTTTATTTCTTCGGATAAATCTATATCAAGCCGGAAAAATGCGATGAATTTTTGATAATAATTAGGATGACACATTGTATCATAGGTTTCGACTCGCAAATAAGCTTTTCATTAGTTTGAAAAACATTGGAATGAAAGAATGTTGCACAGATATTTGGAAGAAGTTAGAAAAAATGCTTGATGATAATAAAAAGAGATGCAGTAAATAATAAAGATAGAAAGTACTTGGAAAGAGTTGTAACTGACATACGAATTTGAATGTGTTCGAAAGCATTGGAATTTTGTTTGAAATATGACATATTACATTACAATGTTTTTTTCCGATACGGTTTCTAAGTTCAAAAACTTGAGAAATACATATAAAAATAATGCTAAAAACAAAAACGTAGTGTTTTATTAATGAAATATTGCTGAATTTTAAATAGCTCAATTCTGAGATAAAGCAGATGTAATTTTCTTTGCCAAAAATACAACGGAAAATTTAAAGTTATTGGGAAATAAAAATTTTTTACATTCTTTGAAAATAATATAAAAAATACTTTTGGCAATGTAGAAGATACATCTATTTTTAATCAATTCTTTATTATAGAAGATATGTCACTGTATTTTATTTAGCATAAGTTAAGTTTCCACTATCCATAAGAGATATTAGCTCTCTATTAGAGATATTGGCTCTCCATAAGAGATATTTGATCTCCATAAGAGATATTGGCTTATGATATTTTTAATTTATTACGTTAATGAACAACAATAACACCTAAGCTAGTATTACATTCTCTTAGCCATACCATATCTCTAACGCGCACTTTGACACTTATTTAACAACGGACGCACACACAGCTTCTATTATTACACGCGAATGAGTTTTTATATAATCAGAAATTAAATCCGCGATTGGACTTAAACATCGCAATCACGAATTCCTCAATCATGGTCCTTTTCCAAAAAATGTTTATTTTTAATAATTATGATTAATAACCTTCCATAAATAACCGAATATTATTTACTTAAGAGCTCTTTGGGAAAAAATTAAACAAAAATGATTCGACAAATAATGTATTGTTTAACTAAAACAATAGACTCATCAAAGGCATCAGGATTCCATAAAAATTGTATAGATAAATGTGAATTCTTTCCAAATAAATCTTTGAATAAGTTTAGTTCACTCCCTAGAATGCATGCGAAATGTTTTACGTTAAATGAGAGAAAATGATATTTTTGGGGGAAAAAATACTTTTTATTTTCCCTAAACCAGAAATATTTTTAATTTTGAGAATTATTTAATCTCTATTGCCGAGGCATTGTTTATTCCTTTTCTTATTTACTAGCGATATTTGGCAAATATATTTGTAATTTATATTTAATTCATTATACTGCAGTATATCCAGCCCAAATTTAAAATGTGTCAAAATATAAAAATTAAAAAAATAATCATTTGCGTAAATTACGAGCTCCACCCAGTATTATTAAGTATCGTTACTCAAATATATTAATAAAAAGCACGAAAACATAAAATCTTATAATTACAACAAAATATAAGAAAGTCAAAACATTAATATTACTTTAAATTCTTGGACTGATTGATGGATGATTTAAATAAAATTAATTTTAAATTGTGTAAAATCAATCATATTATACTTTTTAAGAAACTAAATATTCGAAAGATAATTTTTTTGTATTTATTTGACAATAATTGCTGAACCATAATGAATTCGTGCAATTAAAGATAACTCTAGAACGAATGTCGTTGCAGGTATAGGAGAATATTGTAAGTTGTTTTCGCAGAATAGTCCAATGGCAAACATCTTTCAAGCTCTGATGTGGACGTGCATATGGTCTTTTAGGCCATATTTTATTTGAAATCATGAAATGAGTCCTTTATAAAGACTATTATTCTTGTTGATTCTAGATTGGTCATTGTGACAAATGCTTTACAGAATTGCTCTGAGAATCTTCTTGTGACAAAACATTTTATTGAAAGGTTGTATTAAAACCGGTGATCAAAATTATGACTAGAATTCGTCGGGCAGATCTAACAACGATGATGCATGGAATCCTCTACGTACTCGAAGATTCCTGACATGCCGCATATCCTCCCGGCAGCTACAGATATTCGAGCAATGAGATCTTCAACTAAAGGCACAAATGTCTCGTACGCCAAACTTTCCATGTGACCAGAACAAGACTCACGTCACCTTCTGTTCATACTTGCTAAGGTCGTGTGTTTTGGAACACGACTGTTTGGGTAACGTTCATTTTACAACCGCCTAGTGGCGTGCCTGTTACAATCTGCAGCCCCATACACGATCAGCATGTCGACCAGTTTTTTGTGTGAATACGAGTTCGTCCTACTATCTCGGGAAACAGGTCGCAAATGAAGACTTCCAGCAGAATCTGTTCTCACGAAACCTTCCGTTAGCGTCCTCTACCGCAGGACTGTTAGGAAGAATCTTCCAGAACGTATGGAATTCTTTCAGCGCCGCACTGCCAGACGATTTCTGATTGTAATTTCGAACACCTGCTGTTGTACAACAATTAAATGAAATGTTTTCTATCCTTTTAATGCTTTATTGTTTCTGTTCTTTTTCTCTGCTTTTTTGTACCATAACTCGCAACTACGGTGTGGCGTCGTGAGACTCGGAAGTGTGTGTCGACGCTAAGCTAAACATTAAAAATACTTTTTATTGTGATCTAAATAACGGTTTATTTCATTTCCAACATTTAGAAGATCACTAGGAAGAGAAAAAGTCGCTTTCAGGTGTTAGTCCTATTTATCCAGCCGGTTGTCTCTGTATCCACTCCTCTCTTCTTCTCCGGGCATCGGATCTTCCGGATATGGAGAGCGAAAAAAATAACCGAATGTCTCTACCGTGGGCACTTCTCTCGCGCTTTCTTCTTAGTCCGCAGGATACCGTCTCGGGAGTCAATCTCTCTCTTTGCTGAGTCGACCCTTTTAAACTCCAGGGGCGGGTCAATTCCAAGCCCCTCGTCAACTCCTATTGGCAGGTTTCAAGGTTTTGCACCCTGCACCTCGATCTCACTAGCCCAACACTGGTGCAGGGAGAACAATGGCTCTGGTCCCTCTCAAAGGTTTCCCGAGACAAGGGATTGTCTGACATCTGGTTTTCGAACCACCTCGCCGCCTTTTCCTCTTTTGATGTGACCCACCGCCGTCTGCCGAGGCACCAGCCTTTTAAGACGAACAATATCTGCCTATGGACGCGCACAATACAATTATGCTCAGCCCATAGTGTTACCAGTCACACCGGCATCGACAGTCCAGATGTCCGACAAAGGACAATGACGCCAAAGCCACGTGCTGTCTAGCTGTATTATTCGTCATGTATAAGGTGCAATTTCGTCTTTGTGACTACGTCACAACGGCATTTGGGTGACCCTTTATTCTTGCATGATTCCGAGTCGTCTCTGTACCCCTTACACATCCTGCAAGTTTGTTGGTCTGGTACCGAATCAGCCTGTAGATATTGAAGTTAATGTAAAAGCAGATTCATTGTCAAGGAAAGGTATAGAGTTATTTGTTAAACAGGGTCCATTTCCTTAGAATTCCTTTGTGAGAAATATACAAGAAAATATTACCATGGTATACAAAACAGACTTCTCAATTAAATCGAAGGGTTGCATTGGGTGAATGTTAATGATTGGAATGAGTTTATTGGTAGATCAAGTAAAGAGGCTATGGCTAATATCAGGTTAAAAACAGGACATGATTATTTAGCCGAACACCTCAGCAGAATAGGGATACTGATGAAGTGCCTATACCAGCATTTCTCAAACTGTAGGGCGCACCCCTAGGGGGTGCGCCCCACAGTTACGAGGGAGGCGCGAGCGTATTGAAAAGTCGAAACCGAAAGATTATTTTTTTAAAAAAATTATTCATTTACTGAAATATACAAACAAAATACATTCTGGCATAATAAAAAATAAATACACATTTACACAGATATAATACCACTTATAAATGCATCAGTACTTAACAAAGTATTTTATAATTAATTTAGCAATACTAAGCAAAAAAGAAGTTTAACAATTAGCATTAGTATCCCATGGGCTCTTGTCGTATGCAAAGTTATATAAAAAAATTAACGCTTATTTTGATAATATGTTCGGATTATAATTAATCCCTTAACTGCCGATTAAAAGATGCGTGAATCGCTCCCCTATGCAACCGTTTCCCAAGCAGGTGTACAAATGTAATGTATTGGAGAGGGGGAGAAATGGAATAAACAAGCAAATTCTCTGAAATAAGCAAATCATTTGCAAACACTGTCAAGGCCTTTTTATTGCATTCCAAAGACTTCGGAATAATTTTATGATTAGCAGTGCGCAGAAAAAAAATATCGTACTTTGGAAAGGCGTATATATACGGAAGGGGAAAATAACGCTTTGGCTGAGCGAGACGTTTATATACGTCAGTGGCTTTTAAGAGGTTAAAGACGTGCTGTAGCTTTAGCGTCAAAGTATAGTATTATTAAATTCAATACATTGTTATAGTATGGATAAGAGGGGCGTGATAAAAATTGTGATTGAATATTGGGTCGCGAATAATGAAAGTTTGAGAAGTACTAGCCTATTCCCTATTTGTGAGGCAGACAGAATGAATAAACAGCTTTTGTTTGTTCCTGGACCTTGACCCTAAATTACACAACAGATGTAGTATTTGCCTGCTATATTGGATGGCCAGAAATCTCATGTCTTGGTAGAAAGATTGCTTTCCCTACAGACCGGGGGTCCACAAACTTATGAAGCTTCTGAGATACCGCACCGTTTTTAAATCCTGAATACTGTGAACTATCACCCAAAAGAACCACCATCATTTCTTTAAAAAAATCTTAAGTTTATTGCCTATAAATTTACATTTCTAGTAAACATGAAATAAATTTTAATTAAACTGTATGTAACAAAAAGAAACTGAAGTTGAATTGCACATAAGAATGAAACTGAAGCATAATTAGTAATAAATATTATTGTTATATGAAATTTTTTTACGAGGATCAGTTCAGTGGAGGAATCAAAGTTCACTAACTGGAGGGTTAACGCGATGTAATGAAAATGTTTTTGTGAGCTACTAGTAGCTCACGATCGATGGTTTGGCGATGACTCCTCCAGACTTTTGCAATTTCAATTCTTATAGATTTAACTAGCTTTCATGGCCTGGCGTTGCACGGGCTTTTACCGCGGGTATAACTTAATTCCCATGTTAATTTCCTCCTTTTATTCTAACGCCAACACTTTTGTGTGGGTTTGACTCGTACGATGTGAGTGCATGACTAACGTGACCATTTATTCCTTGACTCAAAACGGGACATTGTTTTATTTAGGTCAATTAACAGGTATACAATGAAAAAAACACTTTTTTAAAGTTATTTACTCAGAAAAAGTTAGCTTACAAATTACGAATTAAAATATATACCCAAAATGTTTAATTATATTTATATTTATCAGAGGAAAAAATTTGCTTTAATATAGCTGGTGAAGATTTTAAGTAAGAATGAAACTCTTGGCACGTTTTTTTTGTATTCACCTTAACTATGAACATCGCCTTTAGAACTGAAATTTGTAACTGGGTTTTCTCAGATGTCCACAATTTGTTCATCATAGAAAATACTTTTTCTACTGGAGCATTTGTAGCAGGCAGACATAAAATATATTCAATTAAAATAGAAAAGTTTTCATGCTGTAGATTGTTGGCGTGAAAGTGTTTGAATACTTCTCTCCAACGAGTTTCCGTGGAAACATTTAGATTATTTCATTCAGTTACTTTTTGCGATGTAATGTAGTAAGAAATTAATGAAAATTAATCAAAAACTTTTCTGTATCTTTATTATAAACTCCTTTTCAATTAATACATCCAGAGCTTTTTGAACGTCTTCCCATGCGGGGACCTTTTTTAAATCTGCCCAATAAAATATCTCCATTTCTTTGGTAAGAAAGCAAGTCCACTGATCCATATATATATTTACGTCTTGTTTTATAAAATTCTCTATCCGTCCTTTTCACAGACTCTTCTTCTATATAAGTAAAGTACATTATCTTTTGATTTCACCATTAATTGACGCACCGTAAATGAAAGAGACTTATTGGTCTGTTTCTGAGTCAAATTGTCTTTTAGTTGATTGATTTCTTTTGCAGCTTCAACTGCCGATACAGTCTGACCTTCAAGTTTCAATACAGATTTCTGAACAGCTTCACGCGGTTTCCGAAAACGGGACAATTTTGCGTCCCAGAGTTCCTTTCAGGGACACCGGGACTCGTAATTATAAAAAGGGAGAGTCCCGTTCAAAACGGGACGTCTGGTCACATTATGCATGACCCGTAGTGCGTGTTATGGCTTGGTTGCTTAACATTTTCCCTTCTCTTCACAAATTCTCGATCCTAGTACCACTGAAGACCCGCCGTGTAGGGGCGCGATGCACGTAAAATTAAATTAATAACGTAAATTAAAACTTAATTTGTTAATGTTTTTAGCTTTTGGTCTCTTGTCATGCTTTATATTTTTAGTTTTGGATTTTTGTGTAGTATTGTTCTCTGACGAGAGGCTAGATGTAAATGGATTGATTGCCGATTTCGCCATATAGAGATAACAACTTTTTTTAAAAAGAAATATACAACCCGTATTAACAAAAAAATCATATTCATTTCGAAGTATTTAGATATTACAGAAAACAAGGAAATAATGGAAAATTTAAGAAAATTTTTGCTGTGTACTAATGCTATGATTGACTGTTTATACTGTTGTGTACTATGATTGACTGTTCTGACGAATAGTCAAGGACGTCTTAAGGCATGGGTCAACTATGCCTGGGCCCAGAGCCTTGCTTTGTTTTGAGTCGATCGTAATAAAATCAAAATCTGGATAATATTGATAGTTAAATATTATTCTCGTACATATTCTCCGAAATACAGGGAATTTCAAACTGCATGTCAACTGGTAAAAGTGTTAAAGCTGTGTTATTATGCGATGACCATTGTCCATGTCTAGGTTAAGGTCTAATACAATAAACAATCATTCAACTCATTTAGTCGAAATGCGGTCATCGGTCGAGTCGATTTGTACTTAAATTTTTGAGACTGTGACCTAGTGCCCATTTATATGTTTCTAATTAACATTTGAACGTGTATTTGGCAATGCAATCTGTATAGGGTCAATTGTTGAAGATCTCAGGTAGGGTCTACTTGTGAATAGGGGCCCAGGGCCTAAAAAAATCTTAAGATTTCTCTGGGCCCAGCAGTGCAGGTTTATCCATTGGGAGCTTGAGGTGAGTGCCCAGGGCTCGGATAAGCTGTACTTAACGAGATTTTCTGGTTATAAATTTCGGTCCTCCAGTGAAAAGAAGTCCTGTAGATCTTCTACGCCCAGGGACCAATATGAACTTATATCAACACTGCGGCCCAGGGCCTCAAAGAATCTTAAGACGTCCCTGCGAATAGTAGAAACAATTATTCATAAAAAGATAAACATTTTCCTTACAAATGAAATTAAGCGAATAAGAATTCAACCATTCATTTATATTTTCAAAACAAGCACTCATTATAATGTTTTATAGAATCAGAATTGCTTTTATTCAACCTTTGTTTCTTCCTCATTTATATAATTTTTAATTGGATGTTTTCTACTAACCTTTAATTCAAAGGTACTTTAAATAACGTTCTGAAATAGAATTTTTTAAAAAGACAAAGTCCAGGAAAAGCACCATTGTCAATACAAACTCGGTTATGGCTTTTGATGATCTTTTCAAAGGCAAAAAAAAGGGGTATACTGAAAAAAAAACAAAAGAAACTTCAAATTATCGTTTTTTATTGGACAAAAACTTTAACCGGATGCCGAGATCCTTTTATCGAATTTTATTCTTTTGAACACAACCAGACAAAAGGAATAATCAAATTGGTCGTCTTAACTAGATGCAAATTTTACATTCCTTCTTGTTTCTCCGAAAGAGGCTCGAATAAAAAGGGATACAAAAAATGTTTTAAACATAAATCAACTTATAAAAAGTGTTGAATCAAGGTTTTGTACCAATTTTTTTTCATCCTTACGATTCCCATTAAAATTGCGAGCATGGAAACAAAGATGTCCTCATTTACATATCCAGCCCTTTAATTGAAGCATTTGTTTGTTTATAATCAATAATTAGTGACCTAACGAAGTGAAGAGGAATTTTTTTCCTACCCCCCGTTTCTTCTCTACCCCCTTCCCTATGCTACACCACTGGAATCTCAAACGTGGACTTCTTTTTCTCGAAAAATTCCAAAGTTAAGAGAGAAATTGTTCTTTTTCTTTGTGAGTTGCTGAAGAAATTCTTAACGAAAGTGCATTAAGGGGAGTGGAATCTTGTTAGGAAACAGATTAAGGGAAAAGTTTATCGAGATTTAGCTTTTCAACATTCTTGCAATCGATGCTCAACAATTAAAACTATTCGGTCCCTGTCTTTAATGAAAAGATCCTATTACGGCGCCAAAGATAAAATTCGAAAGAGATAGAACGCGTTTAATTTGCAGTGCTTAAAAAATACTTACAACTGTCATTTGACAAAAAAATTTAGCTAAATATTAGTGATGGATTTTTCTTAATTAAAACTTTGTATTAAATTAATAATGATACTTATAGAACATTCTTACTTATTTTACTTATAAATTCATATGCTGGTTAAATATTTATATAAAAAAAATTCTTTTTTCATTACGTTTCTGTTATTCTACGTGAGGAAAATACTTAATAAGTAACATTTTTTTCATATTATGTTTAAAACATTTTTGCATATCTTGGAAGAATGTGAAACGGAAGTTATTTAATTGTGAATGTATATATAATTTAAAAACAAATTCCTTTTTAGTATATGTGTAATAACGTAGTTTTAAATAATTGAATATTCTTTATAGTTATACTTGTGTACAATTGACAGAAATAAATTTCAGTTTAATTTGTAATACACCTAAGTCAGTGCTTCGCAAAGTTTCAATATTTGGAACACAATATTCAATCATAGTTTTCATCGCCCCTCCCCTTCATACAATAACACTGCATTGAATTCAATCATACTATACTGTGACGCTAAAGCTAACATACGACTTTAACCTCTTAAATGCTACCGGCGTATATACGTCTCACTCAACCAAAGCTGTAATTGCCCCAGACGTATGCATACGTATTTATGATCTTTTCTGTGTATTGCTATCCATACAATTATTCCGAACGCAATAAAAGGACTATGACAGTGTTTACGAAGGATTTACTTATTTTAAATCATTTAATTATTTATTCCTCACCCCCTCCCATTCTTCACATATGCACGTCTTCGTGGAAAACGGTGGCAATGGAGAGCGAATCGCGTGACTTTTAATCTGCAGTTAAGAGATTAATTGCAAACTGCACAAATTATCTTGAAAAGTGTTAATTTTTGCATATAATTTTATATATAACAAACCCATAGGGTCCCTGGAAATTATTAAACTTGTTCTTAACTTAGTACTGTTAAATTAAGTATAATATGCATTGTATAGTACTGATACATTTATAAGTGTTATTTAAGTGTAAATGGGCATTTTATTTTTTATGTCGGAATGTATTTCGTTTGTTTACTTTCAGTAAATTAATAATTTTTTTTAAAATAATCTTTTGATTTCGACTTTCAAAATGCTCACGCTCCCCTTGTAGAGTTATCACGCACCCCTAGGAGGGCGTGCCTCACAGTTTGAGAAACGCTGACCTAAATATTATGTTTAAAATAAAGTTTCTATCAAATACGAACGAAGTTTTATAGAAAACATTACAAAGTGAGTTTTTTACTCACTCACTAAGCAATCACGTTAAATGTATATAAAAATGAGTATGCAAAAGAAAATGTATATATTAGCATTAATAAACATAATTGAAAAGCTCTAAAGAAGTAGAATATTGCATGCAAAAACAAAAGAAAAAAGTAAAGTAAAAATTTCATAACTGTGATAAACTGATAAAGTTTGAGTGGATGAAAGTTTACTAACGTTGCACTCTATAGCGATGTGAGGGCTACTGGGAATAGACTTCGTAATTTTTAACTGCGGTCAAGTGATAAGGTCACTGGAACCGGCACCTCACTCTCCGAAGTTCCACTTCATGCCAATGAGAGGACTTAGAGCCATGACAGATTATAACCCCTTAAGGGGTCTCAGGGGTGCTAATGATTTCTGGGGAGGGCTGAAAATATAAACAATATTCAAATACCTATAACTCTTTTAAATTAAAATTAAATCATTTGAATCTTGTACACATTATTTATAAAGAAATGAGGCTTCAGAAAAGTGTAAAATGTTTAAAATATAATCATAATTTTAAAAATTATAAACAAATGAAAATAATAAATTTTTTTACAAGAAATATTAATTAAGTTTTACTGCGCGCATGCTATTTTCAGAAATATTAGCTTTAATTACTAGCAATAAATTGATTTATAAAGTTAAATGTATCCTTATTGCACCGTAGTAAATTTAAACAAATAGAATAATAAATTATATTTTTTAAAAAATAAAAAAATTATATTTTTAAAATTTTTTAAAAAAATTTCATTATTTTTCAAATATTTTGAAATACAAAAGACATATTTATCTTAATTTATTAGGGCTTAAAGTGTATGATACATTTCATAATTCTGCTAAGTTTTATGCATCAAAGGCTATTATTTTAGAAAATAGCGTGAGCGCAGTAAAACTTAATTAATATTTCTTATAAAAAATTCTTATTTTCATATGCTTATAATTTTTAAAAGTATGATTATATTTTAATCATTTTACACTTTTCTGAAGCCTTATTCCTTTATAAATAATGTGTAAAAGATTCGAATTATTTAATTTTAATTTAAAAGAGTTATAAGTATTTGAATATTGTTTATATTTTCAGCCCTCACAGATAAGATTAACACCCCTAAGACCCCAGTTTCCCTGTACACCGTACGAGCTACAGACAGCTGTTCACAACCAGTTTGCCCGTACGCTGTACGGGCACTGCTATTTTCTTCTTTCTATCTTTGATTAGCACACTTTTAATTCTTATAGAGAGATTATTAGTGCTAGTGCTTTTAAACAATGTAGTTTGTCCATAGTAATGAAATACCTCTCATCTGGATTTCCTTTGTGTTGAAGGCGGAAATTTTTCATTGAAGCTTTGGCTGAGCGAGACGCTTATATACGCCGATTGCACTTAGGAGAATAAAGTTGTATTCTCTAACTTTAGTGTCAAAGTATAGTATTATTTAATTCAATACATTGTTATTGTATGGAGGAGAGTGCAATGAAAATCATGATTGAATATTGGTTCGCAATTATTGAAAGTTTGAGAAGCAGTGCTATTACATAGCTTGTATCCACTAGCGGTTAGATGGTATGCAAGGGGTTAATCTTGAAAAGAAAATAATAAAGCAGTAAAGTTTTGAATTAAATTTATGACACGAAAACAATAATATTATTCCAGCATCGACAATTTTTTTTAATAATGAATTAAGTTTGGTTCTAAGGTAAATCAATACTACATGTTTCCGAAACTAAGCCCTTTTTGTAGATGTTTCCTGAAAGCATAATTAGAATACTTTGAAATCAAAGGTTAATTGCTATCAAATTTGTTTGAGAAGTGATACCAAAAAAAAGGGGGGGGGGGAGTAAAATAGAAAACTTTTAGTAAGTTTTCTAACTTTTGTTTCAAAAAACATACACTTCACTTGCTGAAAGCAATTTACTTATTATTTGATGATATACAAAGTAACAATAAAACATTTTCTAGATAATAATATGGTAAAATGAGTAAAAAAAGGTAGAGAGGTTGCTCTTTGTTCTTAAAAGCTCTTCAGAAGTTCTCAAGAGCCCTTAAAAGTATCTTTTGTGTTTTTATGATTTTTTACAAAAGCGTAGCTCATCTTAAAATTGTCAGTATTCATCAAATAACTTTTTACAGACTTGTTCCTTATTATTAAAATTAACGGGGAGTTTATCTAATGAGCTATTTACAATCATATGGTTGACGGACTTTTTTATATTTTTCTTTCGCATCTTGGTTACATAAAGTAAAAGATGTAAGTAATTATACATACAAAATAATTTGTGAAATGAAACGGAAGAGAGGATATTTAAAAGCTTATTAGCTTTCTTTTATTATTTAGTTTTAAAAAAATTGAAATAATATATATACTCCATTGTGATATATCCCCCCCCCCCCAGAATTTTATGTCTTTAATTTTTTTTTACTGCAAAATAAATAAATTAAATAATAAAATATCTTATTTCTTCGAATATTAGAAATTTTTTTTAAATCTAATTTACAAAAACAACAAAAATGGAATAATCTGTGAGACAAAATTTGCAAAAATGTGACAAACTTGTATTTTTGAGGAAAAGTGGAGACTGAATGCATAAACACATTTTATTTCCAAAATGTAGTAATAAATAATTTTTAAATTTAAATTTTCAAAAAGAAGAAAAAAAAGGCTTAAATATTAAAAAATAATTATAATTTATGACAATTTGTTCCTTTATTCTTATATTATATATTTTCTCATTTTAAAAAGACATGGCACGATTTATGAGAACATTTATTGATTTCATTGTTTTTACATTTGTTTTGCTTGCAACCAATGCATACATATTACGCAAAATAATTTTTGTGTGCTCAAAATACTAAAAAATCTCACCATTTAATTTTTTAAGAAAAATTTAAAAATTCATGAAGTGATTTTAATAGGCTGATCCTCCTTCAATTAATGACAAACATACATGAAATTGAATTTACGTCAAAATATAAATAAACCAGTTGGTTTGAGTCTTTCGATAACATCATTGATATTCGTAAAATACTTTTTAAAAAAAATTCTTATTGAAGATTTCTTAAAAAATGTATTATTTTTAAATTTAAATATTCCGTAAAAATAAGTATTGCTTTGATTCTAAAATGCATACCAACTTTTGTTACATAAATTGATATTTATAACAATAATAAACAAAAAAAAATAACAAAAAAAGAAAGGTATAGATAAAAAACGCATTTAGAGTTTTTAATGTAGATAAAATAGTTATTTTTTTCCCTACAATAAATCGGTTTAAAGTTTTTATTTGGTATTGGGATGGGAAAGAAAATGAACATACTAGTTATCATAATTCTGATTTTATTTAACTTAAGAGTTTTTAAATTTTGTAAAATTATAGAAAAATATATAAGAAATTAAGGTTAAAAATTTGATTCACTTCTTTGGCCAATTTTCTTCAATTGAATAGTACTGTGTCCCCTTAAAACAAAAAATAATACATTTTAAGGAATTTTTTTCTTCCATTTTTACACATTTTATGTTTTCTAATTTTAAAGATATGAGTGAATATAAGGCTTGTAAATATATAGAAAAAAAAAACACATTTAGTATCAAGATCGCTTTAGAGAGTTTTGAAATCGCAAATATGAAAACTAAAATCTACTCATTTGTATTTGTTTAGTTTTTTCATTTTTATTTTTATGCGAGTGATGCTTCTCAGAAACAATTCCTAATTTAATAATTTTCATGGCCAATTTATGATATGCTCCATTCGTATCGATATATTTTTCTTATTTTACAGTATTGTGACTTTCACAGTAACAAAGATCTAATCCTCAAATTTAAACAGCGGGACTAAGGCCCCCACTTAGCACTAAGTATGCTTTATTTCGAAACACTCCAGCACTTTTCATAATTCATACCGAACTTCCCTTACCCACAGAATCTTGACAACAACATTGTTTTCTAAGTGCAATATAATACTCCACACCCTTTCATGCTGAGCCCATTTTGTAAATTTAAAACGTGAAAATTCTTCATCCTTTTCCACTAAACATTAAATACATTTTTTCCAGCAGCATTACTTTTCTCTCCCCCAATCATTGATCTCACAATTTAATGGTATTTTCCCACTTACAACTTTATGATCCGTAACTTATGCACCCTATAGGAAACGCTACGAATGCTCCCAAATAGAGGAAAAAAAGACAAAGAAAAAAATCCACACCAACTCTTTCCAAAACATATTACGCCCCTCCTGCGGTGCTAATAAATATTCAGTATGAATGTATGAGTCACACACTTTGAAAAAAGATTCCTTTCCCAGCATATCTTAGGGCAGAAGGACAACTAACCCCTGGGACTCCCTGCGGATATACGATACCAGGGAGGAAGAAGTTATCCATGAATGTTGTACTGAGAATGCTGTTAGCGTTATAACATTTGCTGTTATGTTAGAGATGAGAAGGATTATGAGTCAGATGATGCAATGTCTTTCTGCGCTTTGGATTCCTGAAATTTACAGCTTGTCGTAAAACGTACTTCGCTGAGCATTGAGTCAGGAAGTGATTAAAGTTTGATGACCATAAAGGGCAGTGAGTTGTATTATTGCGTTACAGTTTTTAAATAATAATATGAAAAACAGAAAGCTTTTCATTTGAGTCTTTTTTTTATTGTGTGTTTTACAAATATATATACTGAATTATTAATGCATCATAACAAATAATATTAAGGAATCCGACTACTTGTGAGAAAACTTTTTAAAAAAAAAAATGGAGATATGGGGATTTTTTTGTTGGTTTTAGATGTGTTAAGTATATTTAAAAATATGATAAAATTAAGAAGAGAAAAAGAAATTATATTATCACTAAATTGGGGAAAAAATTGGTAAAAATTTACAACAAAAATAACATAAACGCGGCTCATTCTGTACCAAAAGTTTATGAACAGATTTTCAATTTTTCAATTCTGATGTGTTGCTATGTTATTCATTTTTGAATTGACCTTCAGGATAAGAGATATTTTAATTTTTACAAAAATTAGAGCATTTTATCTATGAAACTGCTTAAAAAACAGTGGTTATATTCACACAAGGTGCTGTAAATTTTGTAATAAAACAGTGATTGATAAATCTGAAAGTTAAAACACTTCTACTATTATACAGAACATACACACAAAATTTCAGTTAATTATTTTCAAAACATTTTTTAGCAATCGTTGGCTTTGTTTGAGAATTTTCAAAAAAAAAAAAAAACATTTCGAGAAAAACACGTTTTAAAGTATGATATATCTTGCTTAAAGTAATGGCATCTGCTTTTTTTAAAACACTTGTAGTTTTTGTTCTATAGAACGGAAAATAATAAACTTGGTATTTTTATAAAGGTAACAAGATGGTCTGTAAAATAAAATCATAAGAAAATTGGGAAATTTAGGCGAAATTGAAACTTTTAGATAAGTGGGATACCTTAAAAAACTATTTCAAAATGTTATTTAAATGATAATTATTAATAATATTTGGCATGTCTCAAAAAATAAAAAATTATAAAAAGGGGAAAATGCAAAGAAAAAAGGGGGGGGAGGAAGGGAAAAAAAGAAGGAAAAAAATATTTGAACGCTTTTAAAATAAAGAGCTATTTACCCAAGATCAAATTTTTAACCGTGATCTGAATATTATTTCACAGCCGCGGTAGTCTAGTGGTCATAGTCACGTGATTGGCGTTGCTGATTCGCGAGTTCCGAGTCCTACCGCCACTGAAGACTCGCCATGTAGAAAAAATGATACATGTTGAATACGATAAGATTCAATATCCTCTCATTAGCGGGGTGTAGGAGGTATGAGATGGATGTCTTCTCAGGTGTCGTCCTCGTTACTTGTCTTCAAAATTACGATCTCCATCACCTATAGTTTTCTTGTTGCTTCAGAGTGTAACGGAAAAGAAAGAAAATCAAACCAAATCTGAATATAACTTCAAATGCTCAGTAAATTTTATGAGGCAAACAGAATGGACAAAATATGATCAAGGTTCCTGAATTTTTTATAAAAAATTAGCTCACTTATATAAAAGCATGCGATTATAAAAAATGAGATTTTAGTGTATTAGACTTGTATACAGACGAATCTCCATTTTACGAACCACTATTTAGTGAATTTTTCTATTTTGTAAACTTTTTCCTAGAACCATGAACATTTTATTATTTTTTTCGTAAAATAACCCCAAATAGCGAAATCATTTTCTATTTAAAGAACTTTTTCCTCTTGTGATTCTATTATTTTTTTGTTCAAATCAAAAAGAAACATTTCTGTACATTTCAAACTATTCTTTCTTTTAACACATTTCATGGGGACAAGTGACCTTGAACTGGTTTTACCAGGTGCCTAACTCACCTAGAGCAATATAATTGCCGTAACTCTTTAAATAAAATTAATAGATTTTCACAGTAATTCAGTTTAAGGACGCATGTGGTAATGTTTGCTCAGAATTACTGTTTGTAAAATAATATATGTTTAAAATTACTTGTAGGCTTAAAATTAAAAAATCTCATAAAAATTCATTAATTTCAACATAAAATTATTTTTTAAAGATGGAAATACTGTTTATTCCTGAACAATGTTTTTTTCTTGTTTCCTTGCAGATTTCTTTTTGATGGTAAAAATATATGAATTAAATAAATATTAATTTACAAAAAATTACGACTAATTTCTTTTTTTAATAATGTATAGTGTTTATGAATTTTAAATTTTTTAAATATGGTTTCTAAAGTACATTAAAAGAGTAATCTCAAAACGAATTTTTTTTTCACATAAAGAAATTTTTTTCGCGATTTAGCGACTTTGTGTTACATAGAGGATTGCATATAAAAAATCAAGTAAAGAGAGAGATGCTTAAAATTGAAATCATCATGTCCTGATTGCTACAAAAACGTGTCTTGTGAAATAATGACAATTATTGAACATAAAATTCAGTTCGAGCTTAAAATTGTATAGCTTTGCTTCAAAAAATAGATGGAGTTGGAATTATTGTGTCATCCTTATTATTTGAACGAAATATGAGGTTCTAAAATGAAACATCTGCTTTAGAGCAACAACAAATAGTGTTAAAGAAAGGTTTTTTCTTGTAACCAATAACATAAGATAAATATTTCACGTTTAGTGATAAAAAAAAAGACATGTCAAAATAAAATTATGATTCAATACAAATAGATAATCAGCTATTTAACAAGAATATCATTTAGCCTTGGCATGTAGAGATGGAATCAAAAGCTCCTTTATTACTAAAAGGGTAATTTTCTAAAGTTCGAATTAAAATTTGATGAAGTTACTAATAAATAGAGCAAACATTGAAATTTGACAATTTTTAAGTAAATATTTCAAAGTTTTCTAGCTTTCTTTTTATACAAATAAAGGGTTATACTGAATTAAATATTCAGAATATTCCAGTTTCTTAATTTTATGGACCATCTCATTTAAATTAAAATTAATTGCAAATATTTAAAAAAATTGAAATTTTATATTCTTTTTAAGTTAATTTAAAAAGTTCAGTGAAGAAAACATACTGTATTTCACATGTTCTAATGTACCGTGCGCTTAAACCAAACCTAAAAATAAATATTTCTTCTAATATGAAAATCGTATTAAATATTTTGAAAAATATTAAAGTTGTGTATATTTATGGTGCCAAAGTAATGTAATTTGAAATAAAAACAAAAATAAAATAAAATTTGAACAAAGAAGGAATTTTTAATTAAAAATATTATTCGAATAATATTTTGAAAATATTGCCTTAAATTATGAAAAATCTGGAGATTCAATTAAACTTCAGCATTTTGTATTGCATGAAATTTCTTTTTTTTCAATATTGAAATGTTATTTTGTATGTTCGTATATTTCGGTAAAAAGTAAACATTTAAAGGAAAAATTAGAAAAGTATAAACCAAAGCAATGCGTTTCGATATTTTTAATTTTATATAAATATACATTCATTATTGGTGTGGAAATTTATGGATGAAGCTCTTTTTGTGGTTATACATATGAGCACATAATAAATTAATTCTTTTAAATAAGCATTAATAGATTTGATTTGTGTGTAAGTAATAATCTGTGCTAACATGAATGGGGAAAAAGCAATTGGAGAGAAACATTGATAACTCGCACTATTCAACAACCCATCTCCTGGGATCTGGAGGGTTGCTATATATAAAAAATAAACAATTCAGTTGATTTAGATTTGAATATAAATCAAAATATGTAATATGCGAATATGTAATATTTTCTTTGAATTATTTTTAATGTGTCTATTAATGTTGGAAATTATTATATTTTTTATACTATTACGTCTGTTATAATTTAATAATTAAGTCAAAGTTTTCCCCCTTTATATTTATTTACTGATATTTAATCGTTTGATACTAAGTTATGTTGTTAACATAATACAATATTACAATTAATTTTTCAGTACTATTAATTAAATTAATTGTAATGAATTTATAATTATAAAATTATAATTAAATTAATAATGATTAATTTTCATTACAAATAAATTTCATTACAATTAATTTTTGTAATGAATCTCTTGTGAGAACTATTCAGTTGACTATTAGAATTCGAATTTGATATGAATTTTCGACACATATTAGAAAAAGCTGTTGCTTTTACTGATTGATTAAATTAAATTTTAGATTGCAAAAATTTTTTCAATCTTACTTCTTTCTTTCAATCTTATTTCCTTTTTCAATCAAAGATTTCTTACGAGTAAATATATATATATATATATGATCTTGTATATTATGTCCTAGTTTTAATTAAAAAAATTGATTTTATTTGAATTGATTATATTTTCTCCATATTTCAAACACTGAACCACCGAAACAAAAACGATAAATCTGTCAAATGTATGAACAAAGATTACACTGTTACTTGACGATTGCTTATAACAGTTATAACACGTAATTTTATAACATGTAAAATGACATCGAAAGGTTTTTAAGACTTAAATAATTTTAAATGTTACACACAAATACAAAAATTTTAGTAAACTCTAAATAACGAATTTTTTTCAAATATCAACAGAATAAAAATGAAAGAAAATGGGAAATAAATGTGTGCAAAATTATATGCGAGGCATTTTTTATGAAATGAAACCACTTCTGTGTAGGTCAAATACATATAATTCAATAATGTTTAATATTCTATGTGATTTAACTACATGATGTAGAGGATGCGTTTCTTGGCTGCAAGTGTAACATCATATTATTTCATAGCATTTCCTACTAAACATAAATTATCCAATGTTATTTATTTCACCAAAATTTTGAAAGTTTCAAATAAAATACATCTTAGTTACCCCTGTACATTATTTGCAATTCAAAAAGTCTGAAACATGGCATCCAAAATCTAAATTAGCCATGCTTTTTCACTGCCCATTGATATACTGTTCCACATCCGGAACCAGCCAACATTTCCCCACTAATGACCCATGATGAACTATTGCTTTTCTCAGCAAATACCCTCCATGCATTCTCGCCCTGCAATACAAATTCAAAGCACAAAAGCGGGACTATTCACCCCCTCACACGTGGCATCACCCTTAAGACTAACATCATTTGCACGGGACTTAGACCCAACAACCCCGAGTTGCTTCCCACCCATCTGGTTTCTATTCAGGGATTGTCCTGATCTCGTTAGCCCCCCTGCTGTTGATCTTGCTCCAGAAGATCTTGATGAAGAGGGAGGGGATGAGTTTAGTTCCAAAAAAGAGAAATAGAACCAAATCAATCGACACGCTTTGTAACCCCCCGCCCTCTCGTTTAATTTTCCCAACCATGCAGCAACGGTTTGAATGCACTTGTTAGCTGAAGACGTCCCGTGGATCCCTTGCAAATGCAATCCAAAGTGTAATTACGATACCAGGAATGGATTTTCAGTGCCTAGGCTTCACCGGGAAACTTTATTTTGCTCTCATTGTGATCGCTCCGTGATTCTTACTCCATAGAAATGGAAATTCGAAGTTGGTTTGACGAGCATTTGATTGGATGTTGGCGATATTCGTTCTAATAAGAATACAGAATCCAGTTTCACTTCAATCCGAGTGAAAGAAATCTCTTTGGTTAAATCATACTTCGAGTGATGTTGCTATAAGTTTAGATAGGATTTTGATTTAAGACTAATTTGGTGAGAAGATTGAAATGTTGCTTAAAGCCTATCAGCTTGCAATCTATTTCATTTGATTTGTACTGAATCACTTTATATAGGGGATTTGTGTACTATAGCTACTTAATCAGAAAGCATTGAAAAATAAGATGTTAATATGTTTCGGCTGTTGTAAATGTCCTAAATTGAGATTTTTGTAATATTATACAACAGTCAAGAATTTAGAAACACTGTGATTTTTTTAAATTTCAGTAAGAGCAAAGGCTTGATTCTCTTTTTTTGCTTCAACATTTCATATATGAAAGAGAAAAAATTAATTAAATTATTAATTAATTTTTCAATTTTATTCTAAATATTGACGGCAAGTTTCCATTCGACATAGTTTTTATGGATATACTCATTTGCTTTCTATAGAGGACCATTTGATGAATATATTTTATGAAAAAAAGATTAGTTTCATTTAAAGTTCTCAAAATTATTTTTTTCATCCATTGATATTTTTAAGACAGTCTTCGCCAAATTTACGAGAACTTGAAATAAACGCGGAGCACATATTCAAGCAGAAAAAAGTCTAAATTTTTATGAAAATTTGCAACGTTATAAATCATACTTTTGCCTATAATTTAGCGCTATTAAAATTTCAAAATATTCCATACAAAAGTATTTTTTTTTTGCTTTAACACTTAAGAGAGGGATAGCTCATTTAACATTATGGTAAAGGAGAAAAAAGTTGGAGCACATTTTATATGCCAGAAAAAAGGAAGAATCTTATAAAACATTAGGATTTCTATAAGATAATGAAGCCAGAATGTATTATTAATGTTTCAGAGTTCTTTTATACCTGAAAAAATATTCCGAATTCGAGACCAATTCTTTTATTTTAAGCGAAGAACGCTTTAACAAAAATACATATTTTTACTTAAAATATTTTGTAGAAAAAAGTTTTTAATTGTTAGTTATATTTAAAATATAACTCTGGATTCCACTCCAGCCTTCGTATTATACGTTCTAAAATCAATTCCATTAAAACAAATCTCCACATCTTCTCTATTCTCTCCTTTCTCTCACCCCCTTTATTTGCATTCATTGATAGGAAATTTTTGAAATTAAACAAAATTCCGGACAGGGCTGAAAATCCTTTTCGAAGTTGAACATATCTTTCAAGCTGATGTATGTTATTATTGTGAAATATATGAGAAAAGGGAGAAAAAAAACTATTCATTTATTTTCTGAATTGCTTTTTCGGCAGAAACAATCTTATTCCATTTTAAGATCAATTATAATTTTACACAGAATTTCACGTGTTTTTTATGACTTTTACATTACGTCATTTCGGCTATATTTGAATTTACAATATACTTATTAGATTATATACGAATCATTTCTACTATGTACACACATAAATAACCATATTAAGTCCTGTTAGTAGTCATTAGTCGTTAGTAGTTAAATAGGACATAGTCATTTAAGTCGAATATGTATATGAAATGTATCCCTGGGATAGTACTCATTTTGTGATTTGTATTCATGGCAGAAAAAAATAAATATTTCAATACTGATCACATCATAGTTTATTTAATGTAAAAATCAGGAAATTTAATTATCGTTATTTTTTGTTATCAGGAGTTCAGTATGAGTTATTTTTATATTGTTTTTGAACATGAGCCCTGCTCAAGATAAAATATACAACAAATGGAATTATTCAAATTTTCAGGAAACAACAGGGGAAAACAGAAAAAACAGGGGGAAATGCAGTATAAAATCATAATCACTTGTTCAAGCGAAAGGAAAAATAAATTATTAACACGCTTTTATAAGTTTCACTTGCATGTAACGGAATCTTAGAACTCGATTTTTACCCACTAAAAAAGATCGGATTCATTCGAAATTTCGCACACTTGTCAAGGACCGATGACAATACAATAATTTCATAATTTTGTTCCATTGGATTTCAGGATCGTCAGGAATAAGGATAATCAGATTTGGCGACAATTCCACATACTTTTTCTGGATTTGGCGACTTGTTGCATATATAATTTTTAAATTTGGCGACTAGTTCCATATACCATTTTCAGATATGGCGACTAATTTCACACATCATTTTCGGATTTGGCGACTAATTTCAGATTTAGCGACTAAAAGAATAAGGTGTAAACCTAAAGGGAGTGTTTTGAATTTAAATCTAATTATATGCATGTATAAAATACACTTGCGTTAATAGAAATAAAACAAAAAAAAAAGTGTTCTGTATCTGAGAAAGTGGAGGGTGGGTGTGTGTTAGCAATTTCAAACCATAATATAAACATTTTTCTGAAAATGAAAAAAAAAAAAAAAAAAGGCTGGTGCATGTGGAGAAAAAAAATAGTTTATGTTCTGACTGCTAAATATTTTTTATTTTTATGAAGCAATATGCTTAGAAGTGATGATACGAATTAACATTATAGCAATGCGTTAAAAAGGGGATAATTTGATTGACTCTTAATATTACCATGTTTTTTACGCTCTCTTTCTTGAATGTCTGTCCGGGTGGAATTTTGTAATTGATTTTAAACTGTATGACTTTCCGTTGAGTTAGAGACTTGAAATTTGGACCACAGCTCAGAAGTGGATCACAGTGCGTGAAAATGTGAAAAAAAAAGCGAAAAAGAGGAATTTTATACTTTTTGTGGTACATTAAAATATTTTTTAATTTGAACTTTTTCTACTTAACACACTTTTAATTGTTTGACCTGATCTTTTGAGACGGAATCTAATATATAACGATACGGGACTCATCCGAGGCCCCGTAAACGGAGAGAATAAATATATATTTCAGACCCTTTAATAAAAAATTCATTGAAGAGCAAGACTAATTCCAGCAGCCACGTAATTCCGGCTCCAAATAAAACTCAAGGATAAATTCAACAATGAATAAATGATAGTTTAAAAAACTAAAAAACACGCTTTTATTGTAGTTCGAACTAAAAAATGAAAAATAAATTATAGTTTGAAAAAAACTAAAAAACACGCTTTCATACTGAATTGAACTAAAAAGTAAAGAAATAATTCTTAATAAAGAATAAAATGATTAACGAGAAAATTAATGTCATTCGGGTAAAAGCGTGGGGTGTTCTATAAATGTATCAATTGTTATAATTTCTAACTTATATTCCGAAAAGCTGAATTAGTGTAAAAATGTAGTACAAAGCACCCCACGCTTTTACCACAATTGACATTCATTTTCTCATTAATCATTTTATTCTTTATTAAGAATTATTTCTTTACTTTTTAGTTCAATTCAGTATAAAAGCGTGTTTTTTAGTTTTTTTCAAACTATAATTTATTTTTAGAAATAAAATACATCAGTGCTTAGGGAGAAAGTTTAACTTTTTAGTCAGGCACGTGTCAGGGATTATGATATTCTTTTAGTAAGAATCGTCAGTAAATATATCAAAAATTCAAAGTTTAATCCTTTTAATGAGGAATTGTTATTAAATCTGTCAAAATAATGTTTTCATCGCTAAAAGAAAGATGAAATGATACGCGTTTCGAAATAGGGTATTCGGATTTATGAATTAGATGCTATAAATAGGATTCGAATTTTAAGTAAATTTTAATTTAAATTGTAACACAAAGATACTGAAAATTTGAATATATCTGCTATGAACATAATATTCAGTATCTGCTGAAATACTTTTTTTTTTTGGGATTGTAAATTTTGCTATTTTATTGTTTTCTAAATATCGTACAAAATAAATTGATGCTTACGCAATATATTCAATAGAAAATAAATGTATAGTTAGCTACATATATCTGATTTCTGTATAATGTGAAATTGACAATAATATTCCTAATTCTAACGACATTAAACCTAAGTCTTTAAGGCTCTACGAATGAAAAATTAATATCTCATTATTCGTTTATTTATGGTATTTTTAAGGTAAAATGTGTGTTTATTGTAACTTTATTTTTACTTCTTTCATCGATCCAGTGTCTTGCTCTTATTGTATTTCCCCCTCTTTATTTGTTTGCTTATAGAATAAATCCAATAAAGAATGTATCATTTTTTTTTGTCTGGATCTTTCTAAACCTTTTGAATAGTTTCAAAATTTATCAGTCTAGTTGCTTTTCAATGTGAAATTCGCAGTTTCATAGATATAGTGTTTGTCAGTCAGAGACATAAAAATATGAAATATAGCATGCCTCGTCTGAAATAATTTCGTCTATTTTAAGTAGAAAATTCTTGTTCTTTTTTAATCCCATAACAATCACAAATCTTTCCATAAACGTATTAAAAGCTTTTGAAGGAATAAAATTTCTGCGCTATTTAATGCAGATGGTATTTATAACATTGTTGCAACAGATTTTTTTTGGTGATTTGGAGTAATAAGAAGTTTAGCCATGTAAAAAGAGTTATTCAAATTAGATTCTGATAATTGTAATTTATTTTACAAACTAAATTTGCATTTTATACAGCAGTATATGATATATGTTACAATTCCTCATATTTGCTTCCCTTTAACCAATGTTAATAAATAAAACAATAATGCCGCATAGAAATTCTAGATCGTTTCGCGTTGAATACAAAAACACAAATGCATTAACATAAACATGCATAAATGTGTCGTTGAAAATTACATCTCCTTTGCTTAGAAATTATTATAATTTTTTTATTCATCATTATATGTGTCTAACAAAAACACTCCAGAAAAATTTGTTAAACAATATGCAATTAATCAATATTCGTCAACAATTTCCTGTTTCGAATAGTCTTTTCATGCTTGATATAAGAGTCCTCCAATCTATATATATAAATAAGAAAAGCGAATCACTAACTCATTCATTCACATACTCATCACGATATCTTCGGAACTATTAGAATTTGGCCGGCGTGTTCCTTTCATGGAGTAGAGATCCACTAGAAAGGGTTTTGAGAAAATCGAATATAAGGGAGGTTGCGAGGGGTTAAGATCCGTTCAACAAAATTATTCCCGTTTTTGAGCTATTAGCCCTACTGATTCGAAATTTGGTAGGTCCAAAAAGAGATTGCGAAGAATTAAAGGGTTTTTATAGATAAATTTTGCCATTTTTGAACCATTAGATCTACAGACTTGAAATTTTGCAGTCGTGTTCCTTTTATGGAGCAGTGATCCGCTGAGTTTTGCGAAAATTGATCCCAAAAGTGGTTTTATAAGGGCGTTTTATATATCAAAAAGTTCCTTTTTATCAGCTATTTAACCTACAACCTTGTAATTTCGAAAACATGATACTTTTGCTGAGTAGAGATCAACGAAGAAGAGGGTTTTGAAAAGTTAATTTACAAAGGGGTAACGGGGCATTATAAATAAAAAAAACTATTTTTTCAACTATTAAATCTATAAACTGAAAACTTGGCAAATATGATTTTTTGTTGCGAATAAATATGCTAAATGAGAACCTTTTTTGTTTAATTTGCAATTAAAATTAAGGGGGCATGGTACGATTTAGGCAAAAAATTTTAATTTAAAGATTTTCAAATTTTTTTTGGTTGCCTCCTATCTGTGTATACTATGTAAATCAGATTTTAAAATGCTACTCCTCCTACAAAAATTTATATACACGCGTAAACACTTGAAAATTCTGCATTAAATTTCATTAAGTTCTTGTAAATGTTTCTGTTTCATTGATTTTTATTTAAGGCATGCATATATATATATATATATATGCATCTATGGGAATAACATATGCTCTACTAAATTTAATTTTGTTGAAATATGTTTTTTTGCAATATCCTTTTACACGAAATTCTTTTAACACGAACATAAAATTCAGTCCTCTTAGTTTCGTGTTAAACGATTTTCCCTTTAATTGTATTTGGGTAAATCTAATTCATGGAATTTTATATTAATTTAATCTCGTATCACACATTAGGTTTTATACTTGAAGAGAGAAAAATCAATCTTTGCAAACCATTTTCATGCCCGTAAATTGAGTACGAGATTTCATCGATATTTTCCGAAGCCCAACTTCTTTAAAATATTTTTAATAAGAAATCTGAAGCAACGATTGAATAGAAAAGAATTTCTTACGCCACTTTCCAGTGAAAAATGATGCCAAACACTTGTGCCAAAGTAATTTTCTTGTCGTCATTGTAATGTTCTTTCGATACGACATCTATAAAAGCAAATCGACATTAAAAAAGGAGGGAAAAAGCCCGAAGGTAATCTAAAGCAGCGAACGGAAAATGAGTATTACAATTGGAATAATTGGATTTTTATATGAATTGAAAGATTATTATTGCTTTGTTATTCTTGAAAAACAAATTAAGTTTGATGTCTCTTGCGCATATATTACATTCTTCCGATAGGATATTGTCAATATCTCGGGCGCTAGTATCGTTTGGGGTTACTTTTTTTTGTCTTGAGGAAATTCTAAGAACTTTAAAAATAAGCGATTGAATAAAAAATGAGTTTATGATTACAAATTGATGCTTGAATCACAAATTTAATTTTGCGTTTGTTGTATCAGGAGGGGGCTTTTTGCGTAACGTGAAAAATATCATGGAAAATGGTTTGGTAATCAAGAAATGATAATAAATGTAATGGCATTTTCCAAGACACCGATCAATATTCGAGATGAAGTAGTTCATTATTCATCAGAATGTTGTTTTTTCCCCGAAACTTTTGGAAGAATTTTTCGAAAAAGAAATGTATTGAATGATAAAGCCACATGTTTGTATTAAAGAAATAATGATATCTTTTGAAAATAAATGCAAATTAGCGAATAAATCGGTTGGAATGCTGTTTTTAAATTAAGGTAGAAACTCATAGATAAAGGTAATTTAAAGGCAAGATGGATATGAATAGATTGAATGAATTTGCATTAATTTTTGGAGGGAGAAATCAGCACTAAAATCTCCATGAATATATATTTATTTAACTTACAATAGCAAAATATTTGAAATTACAATTAAGTAATAAATACGTCAAATTTTATTTAAAAATGTTTATTTCATTTCGAATTTGCACTTAAATGTTTTGATTTTAAAGGAATTTGAATATAAATGCTTCTGCATAATGGGACTTGTTAAAAAGTTAAAAATGAAGTTATTGAGACATTCTGCTAATTATTATATATATAAATTCTAATAAAATGCGTGTTTTTTCAATATGAGTACTTTATGTGGTTTATTTAAATTAATATATCTTTTTTAAATATTTAACAAATAATTTATTCTTTCATGACAAGGACATTTTGGAATTTGCATGATATTGGCTAAATTATTTTATGAAAATCATCATATTTTAAATTTTCTATTGAAATAAATTCATTTTGTCAATAATGCTAGTCATTAGGATGAACAATTTTTTTTACTGTTGAATCCTATATTATGCTCTCATTGTGTTCCCTTGATATATAATTAAGCTAATTTAATTTAATTTAAATATTATCCACATTCTAAATACCTAAAAGGTTTGAAATTTTATTTGTGCTGTAAACAGGGCAGTATTATTCGTATTTTTAAGATAACTGATTATTGATTTTTTTTAAATATGAAAATTCTCCTCTCTCTCAATTTTTAAAGAATTATTTCATTTTCAATACAAACTAGTAATTACATAATAGCATTTCAAATAGTTAAAAATTCATATAATTTTTAGAAAAGTAAAATTTTTAATTCCATTGGAATTAGAAAAAAATATATAATTTAAAAACGGGCTCCTCATATTTCATAATTAGATTTTTTCATCACCGTATTTATTCGAATCTATGCCGTATTTTTTCCCAATGTTAATATTCCTGAAAATCGGGTGCAGCTTAAAACTGAAGGCGTAAACATTCGATGGATAGAGGAAACTGAACCTGTTTCTGATGAAAAGAGAAATTACAAGTTCGTGTATGTGTTTAAAAGTTTTTCATACTGGTTAAATAAATTAATTATTCTCTTCTTATTAGTTCTTATTTTAGTTTTTTTTTATTTCGTTAATATCGGATATCGAGGAACCTTTATATACTATAGTTTTTTCCCCACCAAAACGTGTTGAGAATGTGAGGTGTGGCTCAAAATCGATGATGGCTTAGATTCGACCAAATAAATATGGTATTTTCTAAAACAGGAATTCAGGGTGATTCATAAAGAAGAATGCAATTTCAATATACTATAAATCAAGAACAATTTAAGTTATTATATGTTACTTGTAACGGAAATGTATGGAATTATTTAAAGTTTTGTTGGAGACAGCCATAGATACTCCATAAGTGAACCGTTATTCACATGTCAGACATTCAGCTGGTAATCCACTTCTGCTCAAACACATGTTAAGGTAACTGAATCAAGTCTATTAATAGGGGTTGTCTTACACCCAGTTCTGCTAGATCGGTGATCTTCAAACTGTTTCGACTCACAGAACCCCTAGAACTAGAATATATTTTTGTAGAACCCCTAGAACTAGAAATTTTTTTCGTAGAACCCTATTCCACACACACACTTCGAAGAATATATCTTAAAATATTAATTAAAGTAGATCAACATCTTATAAGTACCTTATGAAAACTGAGATTTGTGCTTGATTTTTTCACACTAGCCATCGAAGTTTAGGCCTACTGAAATTAACTGCAATCGCATTATATGTTCTGAATTTAATTTATTTCTACACTGTTTTTATCAACATTTATGGTGAGAAATATTTTTCACTTATGTAGATTGTTCTGAGTGCATTAAAATGTTTAGAGAAGTACTGAATATTTTGAGTGAATTTTCAACATATGATTTAGAAGCTGTTCTTGCTTAAATTTAGAGTTTTGACATTAAATCTGTTGATAGGTCCATAAGTTGTCCCCTTTCCTTTATTGTAGGTGTTTTTCCAACAAATGTCAAAAGATTCAATTACCATTGGAAAACTATTTAGTTTTGCAAGACATTGTACTGAAGAATATACAATTATCTCATGAAAACCGGGATAGTAAACAAAATATTTACAAAATCTAGTAGGTAATATGTCAAAATAAAACATTTTAATATTATTTTATTATATTGTAATATAAAAGTTTAAAAAGTATTACAAAATAAAGTTATTAAGTAGAAATAAAAATTTCAGTTTCTTTATGACAGGGATGAGCTTTATATCTTAGTGAGTATACAAACTTCAAAGAGAACGTTAATCTATTTTGTATTCACATTTATAATTTTCTTTTCTATTTTTTTATTGTGCCTCGTGGAAACCCTGGGTATGCCTCGTGGAACCCCAGGGTTCCGTGGAACACAGTTTGAAGACCACTGTGATTGATCAACAAGTAGGAGAGTGACGAATGTCTTGTCCTTTACGTACTCCTACAGAAAGAAATCACGGGGTGTTAAATCAGGACTTCTGGGACTTCTTTGGTGAGTGGCATGTTGTAGTCCTCGACTCGTCCAATCCATCAGTGAAGAAGATATTCATTGAGGTAATCTCGGAAATTGGCCCATCAGTGTGGTGGTGCACCATTCATTTGGAGAATACAATTGCCAACGTAGTACTGCAATGTGACATCAACCAAAGAGTTAACATATTCAAAAATATGGTTTCCGTGATATTTTGCTAAATTCAAGAACACAAAAAGCCAATATAATATTATTAAACAAATTTCAATAATTTATACTATTTGGAACATTTAGTGTTAGAAATATGTATATAAATAAAATTAAAGTTTAATTCATGTTTTGAATTTTTTAAAAATCCATCTTAAGAGGACTCTGTACGCTTTGAACAATTTCTTTTATTTATGAATTTAAAAATTATATTTTAGCATTTCACGTAATGTTTCTATTCAAGAAAACCATACGAGATATTCACATATTATTCACACTAGTTTAAAAATTTAAATTTTTTGAAGAAAATTTGGAAAATTTTATAATTTTACTTTTTTTGTAATTATTAATTTTTTCAACTGAATTTTTTTGTAATATTCTTAAGGACTAAGCAACTTTAGGAATCATTTTTACAATAACTTAATTCATTTTGGAGAAAAAAAATAAAAAGTTTATATATATGATACATGATCTCCTACATTTTAACTTTTATAAAAGAAAGTATTCAGTTTACAGCAAAATGGATCCCTAATTTTGTTACATGCTTTATATATCACACACAGAAAAAAAATGGAAGTGATTGGAAAATAACTGTGGAAGGAGTACCATTTGAATGCACTAATGTATAAAAAAACACAAAACAAGAGAAAACATTTTAAAATTTATAATCCAGAAAAAATAATTATAAGCTTAAATAAACTTGAAATATCACTTTAAAATGTTAGCTATATATTTTATTTAAAATAATTGCATTATCGAATTTTTTCAAATCATACATTTTTATAAAGGATCAATTTTTAGAGAGTATTAACTGTCCAAGAAAATTCAAGAAAAATGTTACAATTCTTTTTTTTCTATCATGACAGAAATTTTTGTTTTTTCCTCCACATAATATTGAAGTATTATATTTGTATGAAAAAACATATGAGGAATAAGAACTGAAATTATGAAATTATTAATATAAAATGCCCTACTTCAAAAATTTTACTTGTAGACATTTCACAAAGAAAAATAAAATACATTATTGTAATGCCTCTGTAATATCCTCCTGCATGTATTACACCTTTTTTATAGTTATTATTTCTCGTTTTAAAATAGATTTTTTTTATATAAAAACGCTTTTTTAAGCTTTTTTTTCTAAAATCGATTTGCCTAATTTGTTGATTTACATTTTTCAAATGAGGTTTTATGCAACTTCAGTTTCCGATTTGCAAAAGTGGTATATCAATCGAAAGATAATTATACAAAGAATAAGCTTTTTTTTAAAAAAAAACCCATAGTTCTGTCATAGTGGGAACATTAAATCTTCTTAAAATTATGAACCAATTATTAAATGTAAATGAAAAAAATTGTATTTTGCCTGATATTTTTTGATACTTTATTGAAATCCAAATATATATTGATTTATACTTTAACTTTGTAAATATATTTACATAGTTATATATATATATATATATGCATATAGAGCTTTCAATATACAAGTGTAAAAATAATTACATTAGCAGTTTATGTTATTGCACTTTTACAAATAGTAATGAACTATTTAGCTTTTTTTGAGAATTAAAAACATATATGAAATCTTCAGCTAGCTAAAAAATGCAGTATTTTTAACTATTAACTTTATTAACTTGTTTGAGTGCTTTAATTTTTCGCTATGTTAATAATCAAATGTGTAATGAAAGCAACGTCTAATAATACACGACTCTAAATTTTCATTTGCGCTTCAATTTATAGTCCCAACTCTTAAAGATAAACAAGGAATTTTCCTTAAATACATGCTATAGATCGTAAAAGTCAAAATGGATTTAAATAAAAAAAAAATGTAAAGAGAAGAAAACGAAAATTAACTCCTTATTTGTTTCTTAAGGAAAAAATTTAAACAACCTTTGAAAGATTTGTGTCTCATTTCCAATTCAAATTAGCCTGTAAGGTTTGAAAATCTGCTTGATTTATTTTATTTACACAGCACTAAAAAATAATTTTCTGTGAAATATTGGATTTTAGACCCATTCTTTAGCTCTTCTGAATAAATGAAATTAAGTGCCAGTATGGAAATAATAGTTTAACAGGAACAAACACAAGTAAAGTAATTGAATGTTTTTTGTAAAGTTACTGCAAATATAAGAAAAATATATTGATTTGCAAGTACCATTTAAATCAGGAAAAGTATATGCTTAGAAAGAGATGCAAAAGGGAAGAGTTGTTATAAACGAAATAAATGTGATTTTCCTAAATTATATATAATTTATATATCATTCTATAATAAAAAAAATAAAGCGGTTACAATGCGTATTTGTTTTGGATAAACTCACGTAAAAAGCATTTCCTTAAAGCAAAATTTATTTTTAATTGACACAACATGTAGGAAACTATTTTTCTACATACCGGTTGATTCAAAATTAGTGTGACCAATTTTAAAGCATATAATTATTTATGGTGAATTTCTATCGTTTTACTACTGATTTTATTTTAAAATAAAACATTTAAATTACTAACCATTTTTATTAGTGTGAGTAACTTATAGTACTGAAATTAGATCCTCAAACCCGGAACCAAATTTTAAAGCATTTGGAGGATGGTTGTTCAAATTATGCTATAAATAAAGCATTTAAAAATAATAATAATAAAAACATTTTCTGATGTATTTCTTTCTAAACTTCGAAAATAAATAAAATTTAGCTCGCAATCAAAAGCCCCAGGAAAAAAAATGTGAACGGAAAGAAGTCCTTAATGAAAAAGAAAAACAAGTTATAAAAAGAGTTATCGAAAAGAAAATCCTCCGTCTTCAAGTACTTTAGCAAAGAAACTACAGGTATCCCAATCAACAATTTGTCATCAGATAAAGAAAATTAGCTATACAAAGGTGAATAAACCACCAGTCTGTCATCAAATGTCTGCAAAGACCATAGAAAAACGGTCTTGACCTCTGTATTTAATGTTACGCAAAGGTAGATACAAAATATGGATAACTTAGGATCAATACCTGTTTAAGGCGATATGGTACCATCTTCAAAATTTTTTTTTATTTTTAAAAATTGATATTTGGTTTTAATTGTATTTTATAAAGGTTAATATGAAATAAGAATTCTGTACAAAAACTTTTAAATTTGTTGCAAAATGTTTGTAAAATCTAAATTTTTTGAACTTTTTTAAACATTCCTTAAAACCCTAAGGCTTTTTTAAATACGTCTCTTTTCTTTCAAATATTTTTTTATCCAAGTACCTTATAATATACTACATAAAACTGTGCATGGGCTTTTTTCTGCTGCTGCTCTTTAATTTTTTATTAATTTTTTTATAGTTAAACCTTCAAAAAATCTCAAAAAACATCAATTTTGATTTCGAAATTTTTTAGAAAAAGTACTAAACACGTTAGATTTAATCCCATGCACAATTTTATAAAACATACAGTTCAGAACATGTATAAAAAATTTCAAACCCGTACTTCAATTATCAAAAAAGCCTTAGGGTTTTGAATAACAGTATATGTAAAAAAATTCAACATGGAGAAATATAAGTTTGAAGTTTTCATTCCATGAAGAGCATGATATAATATTCATCGAATACGTGAAACTTTTATGAAATGTTAATTAGCTTATTTAAAACTGCTTACCATAAACAATTGCACAAATGTAGAACAATTAAACAGTATACTGCCATAATGAATATATAGAAGAAAAAGAGTGAAAGATCAATTTTTCATAAAACTTTATCCTAATAATTATATAAAAAAATAAATACACACACTTCAGAGCTAATTCTATGCTCAGAGCTAATTCTATGCTCAGAGCTAATTCTATGCTCAGAGCTAATGCACAACATGTTTATTTTTATTTCCTTTATTTTTTATTTCCATGATTTTAAAAGCCTTCACATGTTAAATATTGTACACGAATAAAAGCAAAACCAAATAATAATTTATAGGTAAAATACATCAAAATCTATGAACTGTATATGTGCATTTGCTTAAATAAGTGTCTTAAAATATTAATAATAAAAGTGTTGAGTCTCGCACATATGAGATATATATATATCACCAAAAAATATATAAAAATGGGAGAGTTTTTCTATTTTGCGAATTAGATTTTTATTATTTGAGTTATAAAAATGAATTTAGTATTTTGTTTTAGGAGAATCCGTTTTGAAGTTTTAATTTAATCTATACAAATAAATAAAATTGAAGTGTCTGTTTGTAATTTCAAATTAGCAGCTTTTTACTTAATGCACTAAAAGTATATACGGTACTCATAACAAAAAACCAATTTTTAAAATTTTTGTCTGTCTGTCTGTCTGTCTGTTTGTTCCGGCTAATCTCGGAAACGGCTGGTGCGATTTTAAAAATTCTTTCACTAATGGAAAGCTACATTAACGGGGAGTAACATAGGCTATATTTTATTCCCGTATTCTTACGGGAACGGAAACTATACGGGTGAACGTGAAACTGAATGCCAAGATGAACGCCAACTTGAACGCCAAGCTGAGCTAATGAAGTCGTTGTTTTGGTTACTGGCGACCGATGCTCTTCATGAGACATAATAAATTTACGCGCACATGATAATACGCTGACACGTGCCATAATTTTTTTTTATGATAGTTATCTCACTGTTCAGTTAAGTAGAGCATCGGCTGTTTCGGATGCACTTTTAAAAATAATAAATCAAGGCTTCATAAGCAAAAAGCAATGCAAGAAACAAAAAATTGATAAGTTTTACGGTTAGTTTTAATCCTTTTTTTTTTTTTATTTACATTTTTAGTCACATTTAAACAATAGTTATTATAATCCCAATCTATATCTATACAAATAAATAAAATTGAAGTGTCTGTTTGTAATTTCAAATTAGCAGCAATTGTTTGCGGGGGCGGGGGTTTAAGGGGCGTTAGAAATTCCGATTTTTAAGTTATTAGACGTACAGTCTTGAAACTTAGTAAGTAGATTCCTCTCATAGGGTAGAGATACGCTACAAAATGAGTTTCGTGAAAATTGCCCTCAAGTGGCGTTGCTGACTTAAGGGGCGTTATAGATAATTATTTCCATTTTTAAACTATTAGACGCACAGTTTTTATATTTGATAAGTAGATTTCTTTTATAGAGTAGAGATCAGCTATAAGAAGGTTTTGTGAAAACAGACCTCTAAATGGCGTTGCGGGGGATTTAGTGGCGTACTAGATAAATATTTTCGTTTTTAAACTACTTCACCTCCCTGCTTGAAAATTGGTAGGAATGTTTCTTTCATGGAGTAAATATCCGCTACAAAACAGGTTTGGGAAAAATTGACCCCCAAGGGGTGTTAAGGGCAGATATAAATAATTATTTCTATTTTTAAACTATTAGACGCACAGTTTGAAATTTGGTAAGCAGATTCCTCTCATAGGATAGAGATACACTACAAAATGTGTTTTGTGAAAATCGACCCCTAGGCCGCGTTGCGGGGTTCAAGGGGCGTTATTGATTTTTTTTTTTTTTTGCATTTTTAATTTATTGGACGCACAGTCTTCAAATTTTGCTAAGCAGATTCCTTTCATAGTGTGCAATTCCCCTACAAAATTGGTTTTGTGAAAACAGACCCAGAAGTGGCGTTGCGGGGCTCAAGTGGCGTTAGAGATAATTATCCCCATTTTTAAACTATTAGACGTACAGTCTTGAAATTTGATAAGCAGATTCCTTTCGTAAAGTAGAGAACCGCTACAAAATGGGTTTCGCGAATATGAACTACTAAGTTTAATTTCGGGAGATTAAGAGGCGTAATTGATAAATATTTCCATTTTAAACTATTTGATCATCCTGCTTGAAAATTGGTAGGCATGTTCCTTTCATGGAATAGAGTTCGTCTAACAAAGAGTAAAACGAAAATTGACCCCAAGGAGGTTTGCGAGGGGTCAAGAGGAGTTACAGAAAAAAATTCCTGTTTTTAATTGTTAGACCCATATACTTGAAATTTGTTAAGCATGTTTCTTTTGTTGAATAGGATCCACTAAGAATGTATTTTAAGCAAATCAAGTTCTGGGGGGTGCAGGGGTTACTGGGACGTATTGACAAAAAAAATTACTTTTTTCGAGCTACAAGGACTATAATAATGAAATTTGGTTTGCATTTTCTTTTGTTGAGTTGAAATCCGCTAAGAGCGGTTATTTTGGAAAACGGCTCTCAACGGGATTACGGGGATATTGATAGTAAAACTTTTGTTTTTTTCTGTTAGATTTAGACTTGAAATTTGGCTTGCATGTTCAATTTACGGAGTAGAGATCCACCGAAAATTGTTTTGCGGGAATCCACTTGGTTTTTGAGTTACGAAAGAGCAAACATCATTCTATGCTTCAATTTTAGAGATTTTTAGAAAACACAAATTAGATGAGTTCTGCCCCTTTTTTTATCAACAGGCGACAGTTACAGGTATAAGTATATTTTTCAATACAATCGAATTCTTAATGCAGGACTTAGATATCAATAATTTATACATATTATATATAAGCAGTAAAAATTTATAAAACATCATGAAATTCCCAGCGAAGCGGGCGGGTAACAGCTAGTGTACTGCTAATATGTTATATTATTTGTGACAGCCTTTTGTAATATTTATTGCAAATTTTATATCATGACTAATATGTGTTAACTTTTAAAGTTATTTGTTCAGACAGTATATTGTATAAGTATAAAGTATAATTTGTTTGTAATGTTATAACTATATATGATTGCATTTGTGTTTTTTAAGGAAATCATTTTGGTATTGGAATTTGTTGTTCCGAGAATTCGATGATTTTTTTCCTTTGTGTTTCTTTTCCCTGATATGATTCATTCATGTATTACATTTGTCAATTAAATATTTCTTTTACGATTAATAGTAATATTTTTTATTTTTCATTTTAAAAATAATTTTTGTGTATTTGTATATTTTTTTCTGATCAATGCATTTTTAAGTTTTAATTTGTTACCAAAATAAAGAATTCTTTTAATCTTTTTTTTTCATACTAAATATCAATCCTATTATTTTTAATGTACAAAATTCTTCTTTAGTACAATAGAGACAGCAAAAACTGAAAAGGATATTTTTTTGAAAATAATTTAAGTTAAACAAAGTGGGGCAAAATGAGTTTCATTTATTCAGTAGTAATCTTTACTTATATAAGAAGAATAAAGTGTTTAGTCTTTCTACTCTGTATGCTGTGCATACACAAAAGTGGGGTTTGGGAGCTCGATTCCCATGTTTTTTTGTTTTTACCATGTGTGCTTTAAAATTTAACCCCCTACTCATAAGAGATGTCTGTGTATGCTACTGCTCAATTTGATCCATTTCTTAAATAAATCTTTTATTACCTTCTGTAGATTTTAATTTTGATTGTTCAGACTGTGTATTTCTCAAAAATATACATTTCCTTAACATATAATGCTTTTAGAGTCATAGATATTTTTAAATCACCAAGGGAAAAAATGACATTTTTGCCGTTTTGAGTCAAATTGACTCCTATTATTTACATGTACAAAATTTTAAGTTAAATCAACTTCGTATTTGCAATATAACTTCATTTTTTCAAATGACTAATCGATGGCTTTAGTGTTCTGAAATGCAGAAACAATGACGTCATTATTTAGTGGTTTCTATGCTTTGCTTGTTTTTAATGTTGTCTTATGACATTCATTATTTGAGGTGTTTTTTATTCAATTTCCAAAGATATTCATTCCATATAAAAATTTAGCTATAGAAGAATCTTTTTGAGGTATGTGCCCATTTAGGCAATATTTTTCATTAAAGCCGGGGGGGGGGGGGATATGGAACTAAATTATGGTTGGTGTCTGATGTCAAAACAGCTTACATGTATTCTGCTAAAACATAAACTGGAAAGTCTTCTGCAAGTGAGAGTGTGACGTAAATCAAGGCAGAAACATTGTTTTGTGCCTCCTTGTAAAATCAATTGAGGACACTACTCAGAATATTACTGTTAATAATTTTTTACACATTACATCTTTTCTGATGAATTATTAATGAGATGACTAATGGTTGTTACAACTCTTTGAAAAACCCATTTATTCTTCTTGAATTTCAATTGTCATGTGACCAAAATTTGTCTTCTTTGCTGTTTGGGTTGCAAAATCATATCATCCTTGTGTCAAATGTGCCTAAAAAAATGAAAGCAGAATTCTTCTGTCCATTTCCATCATGATGCAACCTGAAGTTGGAGTAGATATGACTGATAAACTAGCTTACCACTCATATATATGCATAAGAGAAACCAGAGTATGTCTGGGATGTTTATTTTATTATGTAATTGGTCTAGCTGCAGCCAATTGGTTTCATGGGTGTCAGTCTGTTGTATAATGAATGCTTTTTCAGAAGGTGTCTTTTTCTAAAAATAATTTAGAAGCTATCTGAAAGAAAGTATAGAAATGTTAAGGGAAGAAAAAGAACTGACCAACAATAAACATGTGGTTGCTAAGTGTAAAATTCAGATGTTAGAACACTTAAATGCGAAAGGTGTAAAAATTCCGTACTCTGGACGATAGAAATACTCCAACCAAAGGTGTGCATTATGTGAGGCATAACCCTGGCAAGAACATGTAAATATTTATAGTAAATCTTGTTTATCATAAAAGCATTGTCAATAATAATATAATTAAAATGCATAAATAAAAATTGTTACTGAAACTTATGATTGTTTCATTTTCTTTAATATTTTTAAATATTACATGGAGCAAAAAAGACTAGTTAAAGATATATTAAAATGAGGAAAACAAAGGGAAAGGAATAAGGAAAATATGCTTGTACAATAATGATTATAAATAATATATAAAAGAAACTATAGAAAAATATTTCTTAAGGTCTTGAGTAAATCTTTACAAACTGGGTCAAATTCAGAAAAACATGACATTTTTTCAACAGGGTAGAGGAAGGTTAAATAATTTTGTAGTTAATGTTTAATTCATTAACATAAAAGTACTCAAATACAAAACACTTGTTAAACAAGCAGGGGTATAACTTCTCAAAATTTTTCTAAAAGAGCGTTTAATTTGGTTTTTCACATGTGTTGAATTTATTGGCAGTAGTAGAGGTATAATATTATGTAATGTATAGATAATTTTTTTTCCAAATTAAAATTATACTACATGATAGATTTAATTTTATAATACTTTCAAAGTGTGCCATGATTAATAATTGTATCAATTTTGATTAAAAAATGGCAATTCAAAATATCTAATTTTTTTTAAACACGTAATATTAAAAACTGATTGAAATATTATTGTAATCAAAAAATAAACTTAATATTCACTTTTCAGGGTTATTAATGTAATGAGCAAAATTATATATATATAATTTCGAATTGAATAAAAATTGTGTTTTTATATTTAATGTAACAAAATTTGAAAAAGATATCAAAAATTCTGTATTATTACTTTTTTTATGGTTATACTACATTTAATTCTTGTGTTGTTTCTCAACTGATGGTCTATTTGAATTAAAATATTAAATTGCTGTTTTTTCTTCTAGAACATAAATAATTATATTTTCCCAGTGGACTTGAACAAATATACATATTTGAGTCTGTTACCAATATTAAATTATAAGTATTTAAACATATTAGTATTTTTAGAAAATAAAGGAAAGCATTTTTAAGTTGTGCAATGTTATTATATTCATAATTACTATTCTGAAGAGAAAATAAGTGAGAAATGCATTTAAAAAAATTTTTTTTATTATAAAATAAGTAGAGAGCTCTTAACATAAGCTGTACCATTCTGATGTTTGTATAGCAAGTGATTTTGAGTAATCACGTATACATACTGTATTGTGAAGAAATTTGTGTTTTTAATATTTAGTTGGATACTTTTAAGTTGTACTATTTTTAATTGCTCAGATTTTTAGAATTGTAGGATATACTTGCAGTTCAGAGAGGTTTTTATTTTAGAGGGGGAAAGGCTGTTATCTTGGGAAAAGCACTAGAAAGTTACATCTAGTTCATGTGAAGAGAAAAATAAAATAATGAAAAAGTGTAAAGTCCATTATCTTGATATATGGATCGATTATGTTAATGGTAAATTAATATTAAATACTGTATAATTTAAGTGGTCAATTTAGAGAGGATGTTTTCAGTACAAGGACTATAGATAAGGACAAGCTACTATAGATCATAGTAGCTTGAATTTAATATTCAGTTGATTAGTTTCACATGTTCACCAGCATAAAGATTAAAGCATGTGAAGAATCATTAAAAATAAATGGATTTTTTTTTTGTTGATAAATTAGAAGGAATACTTATTGAAATAAAAGTCTTCACCTTTCCTAAATGCATAAAATAGGACGCTGTAATTGAGTATTTGATGTAAATAAAATGCTAATTTTTTAACAATTGAATACATTGATATTTGTTTTGGTGATTTATTTATAAGTTTTAAATTTTATTCTAATACTGAAAATTTTTTACTGCAATATAAATAAAATAAAAAATAGATCACATCTTTTATTTGTTGACATTGAACAAAGATATATAATTTGGGTTTATCTTTGAAACTGTGATTTAAACATCACAATAACAAGTAATTACTGTGATGATAAATCACATAATATAAATCATAAACAAGCTCATTTAAAATAAGTAAAGACAATATGTGTTAATGAGGAACAAGGAGCATTTCTATTTTTTCAAAATACTTGAATTTTTTTTTAATTCAGGATATTTTAGAGAAAGAACAGATGATAACTCTATAATTGAAAGTTACTTTTCCCCCCTATTAGGTTGTGTGCCAGCAGATTTTCAGTGCTTTATATCGAGTTCTTTGCAAAGGTAAAGTTTGCTATGGAGCCGGGTGTACGGAAGTGAGCACAGCCCAACTTTGGGCTACAAAAGTAATTACATTTGATTGCATTATATTTTCAAATAGTATTATGAAATAAATGTTACGCAATTACGTGTTAATTTATTAAAAAAAGTATTTCTTTATTTTTAAGAAGTAATTTCGAATAGTGAATTTTAGGCCTAAGACAGGCCAAAAAATAAAAATTAAAACAAAGAGCATGTTATTGCATAAAAAATAAATCTTTTCTACAGAATACTTGGAAAAAAGTGGTTAGTTAAAACCTTTGTAGTTTAAAAATTTTTACTTAAAAATTAAATTGCCTTTTTTGAGTGTGTGTTTTTGTGCCATAGGTTATATATAAATAAACATTTTGTGTACATAATTCATCAAATAAAGTGGATCTTATTAAATGTATTGTAATTTATATTATTTTTCTCTAGATTTCCTAAAATTAGATTCTAAAATCTTGATGTAAATTATGTTAAAAACAAAAATATAACAAGGTCTTTTGGTTAAATGCTTTTATTTTATACTTTTTTCTATTCAATTATTTTTCTACATCATTAAATTTTCATTTTTGCTTAGACTATTTAAATAGATATTTATAATCCATTTTTTGGTATTTAGAAGATATGTTATTTTTAGTTGTAATTTTTTACAGAGTTCTTAAATATTTTCCAATTTAATCAGTTGCGAGAGTTAAAGAATTTTTATACTAAACAACGTGTGTTTGAATCACAGTATTGTCAAGTTTTTGCATCATTTGAAATATTACTTAATTTTTATGAAATAAAACTGATTACGCCACTCTTTAATCCAGATTAATTGGGGCTCTTCATCCTGATTAACAAAAATCTTGACTAGATGAAATAACCTATAAAATAAGTTAAGAAATGTTGCTAAATATTGTGTAGAAAAGTGAATTGGTATTTTGAAAGAAAAGACAGAGTAAAACAATGAATAATTGCACTGGAAAGAATTTAAGTCATTACTTTACTAACATGATATTAAGTGTGGGAGGGAACTACTTTTAAAAAACAAGCTTTTAATTTTTGTTTATTATTTTTGGATATTTGCTACCATTTATTTGAACAGAGAAAGAGGTTAATTTTTATAATGTAATTTTTATTATTCTGAGTCAAAACAATTGATTTATTATCAGATCAAAGTCATTGTGGAAAATAATTTACTAACATCACTATTGAGATTACAAATATTTTTAAAAATATACATGTAATTTTTTGCATTTATCTGTTAAAATTAGAAATATTATATACAATGCTCATTAAAAGAAATTTCTATGCAATGCATGGGATTACAAATATTTTTTTAACACATGTACTAAAGAGGCTGAGATAATTTTTTGGAGAGTTTTTAAGTTTCATAACAAAACTTATAACAAAATAGCTAATGAGGTTTGAAATGCAAAAGCAGAATTTTGTTAGGAGTGATACTGAATGAGTTTCTTTGCCAATAGTTTTATGATAAGTTATTTGGTGATTAAATTTTATATTATTTGTGGTTGTTTTAAAGGGCAGGGAAAATAAAGTGGAAAGACAAAGCCTAAAAGTTTATATGATTATGTGCTTCCTTATCCTGTCTGGAGATCATGTAATACATTCAAGAAGTTGATAGAGTGAGATTTTGTATTTACAAATTTAACAGTAAAAAAATTATTAGTACAACTTCAAATATTGCATAATCTTGTTGGGAAAAGTCATACTTTCGGTTGTGTCGCTGTACTTTAATAATCTGAATTTATTTAATACAATTCCAAATGTTGCAATAAATATATTCCTGTTCTATTTTATTTCCAGCTGAAAGAAAATTCTAGTTCTATTCAGAGTGAATTTAAGTGCACACTTGGTCAACTGGAATTTGTCAAGTTTGCTTTCTTAAAAAGTATTATTGACTTTTGTGTGGCTCTTCATCAAGGCACTCATTTGGATTTTGTGACTGAGGCAGTATATGGTCATTTGTGGAAAATGAAGGATGGACAATTTCCAAATGAAATGGAACACTGCGCTTGTGGTCGATATTCTGCTTCAGGTATAGACTCCTGGATGTTTCTCTCTGATATTGGTAAATCGGATCTTCATCTTCAAACGTCATCAAAAGAGAGCTTTCAGTCACCTTTTGATTTGCTAGTTCTGGATGAATTGAGCTGCAAGGAAAGTGCATTTTCCTTGGCCTTTGAAGTTACGTCTTTGCTTCTCAGGACAACAGTTGTTGTTAATAAGAGATAATGAAAATGAAGAATTAAACAATGCCTTTCTGTGTTTTTAATAGCAAATATTTAAAAATTGTTACAAGATCTTAAGTCACCTTTTGAACTGTTAATTCTTAGTTACAAATGTTTTTCAAATGTTCTCAAAATTTTTCTTTAGTAATATTTTTTTTAAAAAAAGAAAAAAAAAATAGAATTCTTTAATGTCTCATTATGTTTATCATTTCTATATGGTAAAAACTACATCATTTCTTGAATTTTAATCTCTTACATGTTGCTTTGTTATATTTTTTCTGTTTGCACTCTGAATTCTTAAATTGTATTACATTTTTATCATTAATTTTGTTTGCTAAAAGTTACAAAAATGCCTGTTGATAGAATGGTGTTGTATATTGTGAATGTAACTTTTTTTTAAAAAGATGTATGAAATTCTAATCATACGAATATGGAAATAAATGTTAAGAACATCCATTATTATTATTAATTTTTAAATTATTTGATAAAGTTAAAAGGAAATTCATAATGTATATTAATGCTGCATATTTCTTTTAAAATTTCTTAAATAAGGATTTATAAGTTAGTGAGTTGAATTTAATAATTTTCAGCTTAGTACTTAAAATTTTTTAAAAAAAGAAATATAAAAATGCTCCTATGTTTATAAAAAATTACACTGAATTATTTGACATGTCAAGTACATATGCTAGTTATAATTCCTATTTTGAATGTGAAAAAAGTATTATGTTTTATTTACTTTGAAATGATACAGTTTGCCTTCAAAAGTCAAAAAGTGAAATACTTGATAAAAAAAATAAAATTATTTTTAAAAGTGGAATTCTTATTTTCTTACTTAGCGTGCAATTTATATTAGCAGTATTATTTAATTGAACACATTTTTCCATTTCATTATAATTACATTTCTGAACCAAACAAGACTTGTAAACAAAAATGATAAACCTATGTATTTATGCAGTCAAGTTGTATTAATTGTTAAATTTTAAAAATAGGATGACTTGTCTTAAATAATTCTCAATTCTAGTTCTCATTATGTTTTTGTCATTTAGTAATGTCTTTATTGATATAAAAATTTTTAAAAATTAAATATATTTTTATATCAAAGTTTTATAAGAGATAATGTTCTCTTATATCATATACTAGCCATTACCAACCCGCTTCACTGGGTATTTCAGTGTTTTATAAATATATATATTGATATCTAATCCCTAGCATTAAGAATTCTATTATATTGAAAAATATAATTATACCTGTAACTCTTGATATAAAAAAGGACAGGACTTCTAATTTGTGTTTTCTAAAAATCTCTAAAATTTAAGTATACAATGATCCTTGCACTTTCGTAACCCTATAAGCAAGTGGATTTCTGCAAGACAAATTTTTGTGGTGGATCTCTACTCTGTAAAATAAACATGCAAGACAAATTTCAAGTGTAAATCTAATAGAGCAAAAACAAAGTTTTTATTATCAATACCCTCCGTAATTCCGTTGAGAGTCGTTCTCCAATATAACTGTTAGCTGATTTCAATTTAACAAAAGGAAATTGCAAACCAAATTCCATTATAGTTCTTGTAGTTCGAAAAAAGTTTTTTTTTGTCAATAGGCCCCAGTAACCCCCTGCTCCCCAGGAGTTGATTTCCGTAAAATACATTCTGAGTAGATCCCTATTCAACAAAAGAGACATGCTTAACAAATTTCAAGTATGTGGGTCTAACTATTCAAAAACAGTAATATTTTTCTCTAACTCCCCTTGTTCCCTCGCAACCCTCCTTGGGGGTCGATTTTATTTTATTCTTTGTTAAAGAACTGTTCCATGGAAGGAACATGCCTACCAATTTTGAAGCAAATAGATATAACAGTTTAAAAACGGAAATATTTATCTATTACGCCCCTTAATCTCTCGAAATGCCCTTTAGAGGTTGATATTCATGGGATCTATTTTGTAGCGTTTCTTTACTCTATAAAAGGAATCTGCTTACTAAATTTCAAGACTGTGCATCTAATAGTTTAAAAATGGAAATAATTATCTAAAACGCCCCCTAAGCCCGCACAACGCCACTTAGGGGTCTATTTTCACCAAACTCATTTTGTAGTGGATCTCTACTCTATGAAAGGAATCTATTTACCAAATTTCAAGGTTGTATGTCGAGTAGTTTAAAAATGGATACAATTATCTATAATGCCCCGCTACACCACTTGGGATCGATTTGCACGAATTCCATTTTGTAGCGTATCTCTACCCTAAGAGAGAAATCTGCTTACTAAATTTCAAGAGTGTGCGCCTAATAGTTTAAAAATTGGAATAATTATTTGTATCCCCTTAATTATTTATATCTTTCACAGTCATGGTTGATAAATATTGAAGCATTTCATCTTCTAAAAATTATTCCAGCAATCTCAATTGCTTGAAAAATATCTTATTGCCAATTTATTTTGTTCAAAATTCAAACATTACAGTTCTTTCATTTCCAAAGATATACAGTAAAACCTGTTTTTGTACGATAGACAGGAACCGCATAAAAAGAAACCACACAAAAAATATTCGAAAATCTCATAAATACTTATAACAAACAACTTCATTGACATTCTACAAAAAAAAATTTTTATGTGGCAGAGAGGGACTGCATAAAAAAAGTCTCACTTAGAAAATACTTCAATTATTTACCAAATTTATGAAAACTTCCATAGCAAAATCAATAATTAAATTACACATAGAAACATTTTAAAAACATTTAGTTTCTTATTGCATTCACACACATGTTTTCAAAATGCACATACGTAATTCACTATTACTCATAATAATACAAAGCGCGTATCTTCCAGGGATGAATTAGTTCAAAATTGCTTTCTTCACTTGAAGATACAATTTCAATTGATTTATTCTTTGGCACCATAAAGTGATAAGTTTTTGCGACGAAGGTCGGTTGGTCAGTTGCTTGTAAATGTCATGATAACCAGATGTGCATGTTCGAAGCTTTTTTGGAACTTTAAACTCCTTTCGGAACTGGTATCTATTTTTTAAAAAAATGCTCTTCCAATTTGTTGAAAAGCTGGATGCCTGCATATTCTTTATCTGCTCTCAAATAATCTGATTCTACTTGTTCGTCTTCATAATCATTTAAATTATTGATAATGTCACTATTATTGAAAGTTTTGTCTTCCATCAAGTGCGGGCTGCTGCGTTGAGAAAAAACAACTGAACGTGCATTGTCGGGAGACTGTTCGTAACAAATAAACAGAGTGTCTTGAAGTGTATATGTTACCGGTAAAGTATGAGATGTGATATTTATTACATACTTTGCCTAGGCATTGTATAAAATGACCGAAGCCATTTAGGCAAAGTAGGAAAAAAGGTAATGATAAGGCTATTATATCAATGGAAGTACATTCCTTAAAAAAAAATGTTATTCTGACTAAATAATGAGAGAGACAAAAAAATATTCAAAACATGTAAAGGAAAATGAAATTTGTACCAAAAAAATTTTGTCTCTTATTAAGGAAAACTAAGTTTTCATATATAAAAAAAGAAGAAATTAAAATTAACCTACTTGTTGCAATATGGTAGGCTTAATGACATTTTGAATTACATTTTTCACACCAAGACAATTCTTATGTTGGTACTTTATTTTACACATACATCTGACGAATCCCTGGCCACTTACATTAGACTGATCAATTGCAACTGACAAGAGAGGAGTTTCGTGGTCAGGAATATTTTTAATTCTAAGCAAGTTCTTAGAGCACACAATTGCGATTTAGCATATACTTATTTTAAAATTCCTTCAGAAGTTCCAAGTCGATAGGAACTATTTTCCCACTCATTACAAGTACGTATTACATTGGCATTCGGAAAAAAATCACAGGTTTCACACAACACCTTTTTCAAAAATAATTCTCTCTTTTTTTTTTTGTTTTTTGGCAAGGCTCACAAAGGTGGATGTACAGTTCAATATCATAATGTGTAACACTTTTGCATTTGGTTGATAGTTTTTTCAGAATTCTATCACGTCCTCAAGTGAGTGAATATTTACGTCATACTGTTTAGCTATCTACTCGAGGGATTTTGGAGACGGACCTCGTAATTTTGAATTATGGTCAAGTGACGAGGATGACACCTGATCTGGCACCCCTTATCCTAACTACCACACCAACGGGAGGACGTTTGAGCTCTCGTCAGATTTAACGTGCATCGCTTCTCTACATGGTGGGTCTTCAGCGATATTAAGCACGAACTATCACGTCCTCAAAATCCATGACGTAATACTACATAGCAGTGGTTCCCAACTTTTTTATCTTCTTGGCCGGTCAAAGTTTGATAATTTTACCACGGCCCACTGACGGTGGGACTTTGATTATTTATATTTTAGATTGTTTTGATTTAATTATTTTATTGTATTTAAACATGCCTTCAAAACAAAATTCAGTTGCACCAAAAAATTAATGTAAAGTGATTTCTATGGAAGAGAAATACACCCCAGTAAAATAAAATGAAAATAATTTAATGCTCCTTGAGTGGCCTGACACCATTTGATCCACGGGCCGGGGGTTAGGGACCACTGTTGTATGGTACTGACGTCCTCTTTAACAGGTTAAGTGTTAGTGTACTTTTATTTTTTTCAAACATCACATCATAGCTATTCAACAAACAATAATGCCTGGTTTACTTCTTAGTAGTCATTTTTGCATTTTGTACATCAGTTATTAACTTCTAGTGAATATAATTTCAGTTACCCCCCCCCCTTTTTTTAGCATTAACTTGAATTTCGTCCACCTCGTCGCCAAACAGTTGTTTCATGTCTATAGACCAGGGGTTGGGAACATTTTAGATTTGGCGTGTCTCGCACCACTAGATTCAGCATATCACACATTAGGGCATTTTTGAAACAATTTAAAAATTGACAAATTTGTTGAGTAATGCAGTGCCACTGGGAATTGCACGTGTGCCATAGGTTGCCGACCCCACCTTTAGACCATGACTTCTCCTACACCACAGCTTGCTCCTCCATTTTCACGCAGCACAGGAAAAAAACAAATTTTTGGTGAAATAGTTTAAGTAAAATTGAGTATTTTGGCACTTCTGAACAAACCGCAATGCTCAACTGACAAATTCTGAGCCTGAGATACACTTCAAAAGTCTTGTGTCTTGCCATGCAATATTCATACTTTGCGGGTAACATATGTATGTACATTGATAGAAAACATTACAGTGACGCTAAAGCCGTTGAAATTCATACACCGCATGAAAAGATCGCAAAAAAGGTTCTACTGTACACAATCAGCGATTGGCTAGCAAATACATAATTTCTTGTCTATTTCGATCCATCTAAAACTTTTAAGACAAGTTTTATTTAAAATGTTCACATAGAAAACATGATTAAAGTGAAAACATTTTTCAGCCGAAACATGTCCAATGCTATGAAGAAAACGATATGAAAATGAGTGAGAGATATATAATTAGTTGCATAAAAGGCAATCAGAACTCCAAAACCAATTACAAAACATGTCACTGTTATTTGCAAACGCGTAAAGCATGAAATGAACCTTAACACCGTAAAAAAGAAACATTTTTTTTTCTTTCATCCGAAATGTACCGATTCATTCGATTGCTATTCTTATCATTCGGAAGTAATCTCGCAGAACAGAGCCACATTTTTCGACTACTGAAGCCGTTTGCATTTTTGTTACGTTATATTAGCTAAAATTTCATACCTACGCAGTTGTAATTTCAGCAAAGTGTGAATGCACAAGACGTAATTTACTTCACACACTCTCTTTCGTTCTTTCCTTTCTCATCCCTACTTCCTCCCTCTTTGCACTAGTGGATTTCATTAATTTTGGAATTTACAAGCGCACATCTTAGAAACTATACTAGCATATAAAAAAACAGTTTTTATAAAATTCTAAGGTGCAAAATATATTTTTGTAGTATTTTAATTAGAGTACTCGGGGGTAAAAAAAGTTCAAAATAAAAATTTTAAAATCTAAAAAAAAAAAAAAATTACTATTACCGAGTGCAATTTTCAAATACGTGTTGTTGACTGGAGTCTTTTTTAATTTATTTTATTAATAGATTGATTTTTAGTTTAAAAAACAGATTCTCGTTAATAAGTTCTTGTATGACGGGTATTTATACAAATAATTGCCGACTAACGTAACTTGTTTGTAAGGAAACATCTAATGGACAATGAAATTAGCTCGCCAAGGAGGCTTGGGTGAGCGTTTCTTAACGACGCAAGGCAACACTAGGTCTATTGGCGATGGACTTCGTTTTTTTAACAGTGGGCAAATGACGAGGATGACACTCCACTCTCCTAACTATCACACCACGCCAACGTAAGAACTCTGATCCATGGCAGGTTTAATGTGTATCATACCCTTTACACGGTGGGTCTTCAGTGGCATCAGAACTCGAACTCACGACTGAACAATACCGGCCATGAGTTCGTGATCATGACCACTAGGCTACCGCAGCCATCCACCAAGGATGATGAAGCCACACACACACATATGCTGCAGATAGACCGTAATGGGGGGAAAAACCGCTACATATCGATACTAGGAGGGATAACGAACGGGGAGAATTCCAAATAGAAGAAAAAGTTTATTCTAACTAATCGAGCTTCAGAGAAGGACTTCACCATTAACTCCTGAAAATCGAAGCGTGGTCGACGGGCTGTGTTGATCGTCAGATCGAACGTTTTAAAAGCAATGGGCAAAGGATGGAACCCATGCTCGGTGTACCAGGCTGTGAGCGATGACGAGGTGAGATGATCGAAGGATCATACGTCAAGTGTTTACGGATCCTACACTAACCCTTTCCACTTTGCAAGCTGTTCCAAGGGTTTCTCTTTGACCATTTCTAGGCACCTCGAGGAATCGATCCCTGCACTCTTCGCACAAACTGCATTAACATTAGTTACAGTACCGAGGGGGTAGAAAAACACATGAAAATTAATGAAGAATGTTGATTTCTTTTCGGGCACAGATGATGACCATGTGTGGGTGTGCAAACGCTCTGATGAACGATGCAGTTCCACCCTCGTTAGTAGTTCCCCCACTGCAAAGACTGACGAAGGAATATACAGACCCCTGCAAAAGCCACCAAGACTTGGAAGCACTCCTTGCCAGTATTGTGCAACGCAGAGAATTCCTCATTACAGTAATACAACAGGTACAGGAAGGCTATATAAGCTGGGATACGAACTTCATAGCCCAGAGACAGAAGGACATTGAAGATCTACACAGAACGTTCCAATGCGCACTGGGTAAGTTAGCTCTGTCTTATCCTTGCCCTCACACTGATTGCTACGGTCATTCACAAGATGGTGATGAATTCGCCAGGCAACTTACGTACGCGATAGAGAATACCCCCCCCCCTCCTCCAAATAAGTAAAGCTAGTAAAAAGAAAACTGATAAGGAAGGTTTCACCTCCCCAACCAAAACTAAAAGAGTAAAACTAACCGATCACCCCAACATTAGTACTGATAACCCAATTCCGCTATCCAATAAGTTCGACGCACTCGCTCCAATGGATACCAACCCCCCGATAACTACCCAAGAACAAATACCCACCCCCAAAATCCCTCCAATTATGCTCAAATACGAAACAAACTACTCCAACTTAACAGCCGACCTACTCTCAAAATACCCCGATTTAATTTTTAAACTTGCCGGAGACTTCTTAAAAATCTTCACTTCGAACCCAGAACATTACAGACAAATTACAACTTACCTAACAGAAAAAGGACAGCAATACTATTGCCTCCCGCCCCAGAAAAATCGTTATAAAAGGTGTCCCGATATCCACTGATATCGATGACATAAAAGACGAACTTACAGACCAAGGTTTCACTGTTGTAAAGGAGGCCCAACTCACAAAATTAAAAACAAAACATAAGCTTCCCATGTTCATGGTGGAGCTTACCGCAAAACCCGACTCCCCCGACATCTTTAAATTAAAGACTTGCTGCCACTTAATGGTAAAAATTGACACTTTTAACAGACGGCCGGGGATTACTCAGTGTTACAACTGTAACCTGTTTAATCACTCATCCAAATACTGTCACATGCGCACTAGATGCTTAAAATGCGGACAACAACACAGAACCAAAGACTGTGAAATTAAATAAAAATTAGAAAAGCCCAAATCAAAAAGAAAACCGAAAAAGCCCAAAACCCAAATGAAAACAAAAATACATTCCCAGCAAATAAGGACGCGGTAAAGGATTTTTCCTATGCCAACGCCCTCCAAGGAAAAAATTCAACACACAACCAAACCCCACAGTCCAACACACAGACAACAACTCAAAATCAAAATTCCCCTCACCCCACTGATACCGAAAACGCAAATGAAAAGCCCTTTGGAATAATGGATGCAGTCTTCGAAATTAAAAAACTCTTCGCTGATTACCCATTCCTTCTGGAATTGGGGAAGCAGTTGAGAGCGGTAAAGGGAAAAGACAGGATAAATGTGTTCTATGAGCATGTTATGCGAAATTACGAGTAGTTCATTCTACTCCTTTTCAAAAAGTAAAGATAAACCCTAAACCACGCCCTCGGGCGCACTCGACCTTCCTATGGGAGCCGAGTTGCCCGACAAATAGGATAGCTTGCTCTCCTACTTCTGAAGATTTTACCTTCCTCCGAGCCATGTAGAACCACCTGCCTTTTCCCCAAATTTCCAGATCACCCATTGACACCCAGACACCTCCCCCCCCCAATAAAAAGTTTCTTTAAAACACCACATATAGAAATACACACATTTCAAATATTTTCAACAAAAAAGGGCAAACTATAAGACAAAAAGCTAACCACCCAATTTGAAAAGAAAGGGAGATTATGATCTCGACAGAGATCGAGCGCTCCAATTTGTATTGTCAACACCTGCAAGTACACTATTTTGGAGGGCACCCTATTCTTTGATAGCCACTGGACTCTACTTGTGATATGTGAGAGATCAACGACTCAGTTGTATGTGGATCAGATTCAACGTCCTCATACGCTGACCGATATTTCTGATGCAATTTACCCGAGGAAAATGCGCGTGGCTTCAGTCTCTCTGGAGGATATCTTATCATTTTCACATTCTTCCCCCCCCCCCAATCCCGACAACTCCCTATAAATTCCCTTGCTGATATCATGTCTGGCATCAGTTCAAATGCCAGATGCCGTAGTACCACTCTTTGCTCGGTATGGAAAAGGGGGGGGGGTGTTAAAGATGTCTTGAGGCAGACAGTCTCTGGGCACAACATCAGTAGCTACTCAATTGAGTATCTAACATATTTCGTGGCTGGAGTGTCGCGGTTTCGAGTATCTTGGTGCCAATGAAGACCCGCCATGTAGAGGACCTGATGCACTCTTTTATTACTTTCAAATGGATTATCAACTGAAAGGTACGGCCGCGGTAGCCAAGCGGTCAAGGTATCGGATCGTGGCTGGCATGTCACGAGTTCTAGCCCAGTACCCACCCATACCAGTTCTAGCCCATACTGAAGACTCACCGTGAAGGGGAGCGATGCACGTTCAATCTGTCGAGAGCTCTAACTTTCTCCCGTTGGTGTGATGTAGTAGTTAGGAGAGGGGGTGCCAGCTCAGGTGTCGTTCTCGTCACTTGACCATGGTTCAAAATTGCGAAGTTCGTCGCCAAAAGCCCTCTTGTTGCTGAATGCGACGTTAAAACTCACTCAATTGAAAGGTGAAGAAAATCCGTAATTATTGCAATAAGTTTCTCAGTGCTTCAGCGACACAAGAAAATCGGTGTTTTTTTTTTTGTAACTGGGGTTCAGAAAGAAGAAAATCCTCGTGATGTTCTTGATAAAATGTGAGTAATTTTTTCAGTTTCTTTTAATTCCTTTTCATTATAATTTTTTTTGCGAACTGTCTTAATGTTCAGTTATTTTATTTATTTTCTATATTTTTATACATCACCTACAGTGCCGTTATTTATCTTCAGACGTGAAGCCATCTCGTATCAGGCTGCAAACTTCTAATTTGGAATTCGCGTTTTGACACCAACTTGTGGGAGTCGCAGTCGTGATCTGTAACTCATGATCGGCATGTCAAGAGTTCGAACCCAAGTCCTACTGAAGAACGCCTTGTCTGAGGCACGTTAAAAATCTGTCGTAATCTTATTTTCTCCCTTGGTGTGGTAGTTTGTATAGGGGTGCCAGTCCTGTCGTCCCGTCACTTGACAGCGGTCACCAACAGTGCTCGTGTTTGCTTAACGCGGGAGAAATTACTCATTTATCGCAGTTTTAAAATTGTCACCGATGGTTGCAAAAAATGGGACATTACCCGATCCATTTTTAAATAAGGTATTTAATTTATCAATTCTTTTGATTTCATTAGTTATTCGGGACTGTATACCTATTTCAAATTTTTGCTCTTTCTCCACGTTTCCCTCAATAAAATTTTTTTACTCAACATTTTTTAACCGTAATGGGAAAAGGTTACAAACTGAAGAATTAAAGTGGATTAAACTTCGAATAAAAATTGCAATTTCTCTTTCATAAATATCAGCATACGTCCCAAAAGATTATTTAAAAAAAAAAAAAAAAATAGAAACACAAGAATTGAAAATGAAATGAAATTATTCAAAAAATGCTCTTTGCAAATACATTCAAGCCATTTCTTTATTTGGGGGCCATAGATAATACAAACTAAGATTCTTAAAACAAAATGAAAACAAACTGCAATAAAAACGACAATGACAGTTCACTTCTTTTAGTACCAGTTTTTTCTTACGTCTTATTTCGCGGAAGTAAGAAAAATGGAATATATTTCCAAACAGCCAATCAGATGAGGCATGACCATCGGAAACATCCATCCAAGAACAAAGCAACGTGTTCAAATTCTGAGCATCATTCCAATGAGATGTATTCAAGTGTGATTGCACACGGTTTTTTTTCTCCTTCTACAGAAGCATTCGTGATAACCCTGTTCTTGATTATAGAAATTTAAACAGCGCTAAAACAATAACAAAAACTTGAATTCCGAAAAAATCGGGGCATTCTCGGCTCTTATTCGAGCCTTAGTTGGTTATAAAAATCCTGTATTTTAACTTCGGGTGACGTTCTAAATCTACAGAACACTACCAGTTTGGAAATCGCGAGGAAAATGGAGGCAGCATATTTTGGTTCGCTGATTTTAATCGAATTTATATATCACCGGCGTAGCTAGCCCTGAGTGGGCATTGAATCAAAATTCATTGGGAGCCCTTTTCTGGGCCCCATTTAACACTTGACGATTTTTTACTTATGCATTTTGGGGTCTTTGAAGCACGGGGGCCCCGTATCATTGATACGGTGGTAGCTACGCCCCTGTTATATATGTTACCACTTTAAAATAAGAAACAGCGTTCGGAACAAAGTTTACAAAGAACTCTTACAAATGATTGTTCGCTATTTATAAATATCTTGATTATGAAACTGAATAAAATTAGTTGCGTTTTAAAATAATTCCTTTAAAAAAAAACATAGATAATTTTTTCTAAGTTAAAAGAATGAAACGCTAACATATTTTGAATAAATTCTTACATCACAAAGATTTCATGGAAGTAATTTCTTTTATGTATCTGTACTGATGCAGCGCTCCTAATACTGCTTTAATTTAACATCTAATCTAATACTCAGGTTCGATTATTTAACTTATGTCTGCATCATGATAGTGGCTAGTACTTAGAATTAATTAATGAGACAATGCACACAAATGACATTACTCGCTTTAAATTAAAATTAAATAGTTTATTTAATTTGGAGAAAACACATTACGAAATTAATATTAAACATTATTTACAAACAAATTAAAATTTCACTTATCTGAAACGGAAGCGAGGTGATGGGAGGCCGGCATGGTGTAAGAAGTTACTTCGTTATTCTCGTTATTCAAATCATTTTGTTTTAGTCTAATCTGCATCTAATCTGCTGAGAAATGTCTCGGCTCCTGCTTTTAAGTGAGGGCAAATTACCCCTTTTTGCATCCGCGAGCCCTTTGGTCTCGCCTAGTCATTGGTCAGGAACCAAGTGCAAAGTTACAAAACTCGCGACTCCTCTCTAAATTTATGAGTCCATTCAACTTTCATGACCGTTGACATCCCGCGCTGGCACCCCGGTTTAGGAATCCGGCTACATCCTGTCAACAATAAACAAGGGGAATACACAAATTACATGCGTCTTGGGGGCCATCTTCAAACCCGATCAGCATCTAAGCCTTCCAGCCTCCAAGCCACCCATCACCCCTCCCCCCTTTCAGACTCACAAACACCTGGAAAGAGAGTAAAAAAGAAAGAAAAAAAATTAACACATTTGCAGTAGAAATAAATACTGAGATGGGAGTGATTAAATAACAGAAGGAATCGTCCAACAACGAGCCGTGGATGACTTCTTGATGCAACGAATTCTTGGAATCACAACTGCAGGAGAGCAAAAGAAATTTGAGGAAGGGAATTCCTTGATCCTGACGATTGAGCTCTTTAGTGTCAAGTGCAGTAGGAAAGGCGGAAGTACCCCTTCTTGTTGTGAGTGTGAAGGATCAATGACACGAATGTCCTGCCGTTTGATGAATTGAAGAGGGGTGGAAAACACTGCGCTGGAATAATGTATCCGCCGTAATGGTAGGATAGTTTATTGACGCCGCGAGCATTGGTCAGCGAGCATGGTCAGCGTTTGCCTCCTCCGATCTCATCTTGGAAGTCATAAATCTTGAAAGCTGTAGAACCCGATGAATGTGGCTGTCCTGTCATCCTGACGCCATGGCGAAGGGGAAAATGTCATTTCCTGTGGTCCGTGAGTCATATCCACGCCTGACCTGAATAGGAGAAAAAAATTCCTCCAAAGGAGATTATTTTAAGTGCGGAATTTGTTCTACAAACACAACAACGTGAACCAATTATTTCCCTTTTTTCTCCCCTACTCTCTTTCTCCGCACTGAATTGTTGACCGGTAGTAACTTTCGTTTGAATACCACACCGGCCATCCCTTGCCTCCGTTTCTGCCAAACAAATGTAGTACAATAAAACGACTTGTAAAAAAAAAAAAATATTTCCTAAAATTCGAATTTTGAGATGAGATCTGGGCTACCGCATAATTTACACAAAAGAATTGCACGCACGAAAACATTGGAACAGTATAATTGTGTACATAACACAGGAGTGATTAATATGTAATATATATAAAACAAGTGATATATATATAAATACAAGAAATAGATACTTAAATAAAATTGATTGTGACACAGATTTTGGCGCGACATGTATGCATAGTAAAATGGGAGAAAACAACATTTCCGATGTCTGGCATGAAAGTTAAACAGATATTTTGCATAATTATGCCAACTCCTCCTTCTCACTGATCATCGCAGAACGACATGTTGAAGAAAAAATATTAGCGAATAATGTACACAAAAGAATATCCACCATTTTAAGGAATTGAAAAAAAAATTATTTTGCTAGCGTGAACTTGTAACAAATTGTAAGAGCAAGTTTAGATAAGTTATTATTATAATTTATGGGTATAATGAAAAAAAAAACAGAACCAACACAACATTGCATCACCTAACATCGAAATTCGACATGACAACAATATGGCATGATTACATAAGAAATTGCAACGTACATCAAAGTCAATGAGCATAAGGAATTTACAAATTCACCCCGACCATTGAGTATGAATTAAATTAAGCATGCATTTGAAATACAACGTACAACAAAATCAATAGCATAAAGGAATGACTAATTCACTATGAGAATTGCGTACGAATAGTATAACTTAGGCGTGCATTTTCTTTATTACAAAACGATGAATATGCATGTGATCAGGATGCAAACCCAAGGTTAAGAAACAAAAAAAAAAAAATTATTACTAAAAGTAGACGAGATTATTAAAATTGTGGCTATTAATAAAAATGGATTTTAAGTCTATAAAAAAAAATAGAAGGTGAAAAACGAAACATTTTTTTTCTTTCTTCCTTTTTCCCTTCATTTCCATTCTCTCCCCTTTCCTTTCACTCTAAACCTTGAGTGCTATAAATGTGCACTGAACAGAGCGATTCGCATGTCATCAACACCAGACACAAAAAAAATTTGTTCAATAATAAAAAAAAATTAATTCCCATCACTATAACTAATTCACCAAAATCGACTATCGGCAACTCGAATACTGACTCGCAAGCAACATAGCCATAAAACCTTATAACCAATACGATCCACTAACAAATTAACTAACGCTACAAACAGATAACTATCTCTCGAAACAGAACTAAATCGACAATTACAGAACTCTCAATCAGCATTACTAATTCGACCACTAAGAAAACCAACTCTCAATCAACACAAATAACTCGACTACCATAAAAAAAAATTCACGATAAACCGTACCAACTTGACAACTGAAACACTAACTTTTACTCAACAAATTACCTCGGCAACGAAAAAAAAAAACAAATCCTAATCAACACAATCATTTCGACCACTAAAATTCTTTTTTTTTTTAACAACAATTTCGAGAATTAAAAAAAATTAACTTCACCATCAACAACTATCTCGGCAATTAAACAAATATCTCAATCAACGACTACCTCGGCAACTCAAAATTTTTTTTATCCCCATCAACAATTATCTCGGCAATTAAACAGATATCTCGATCAACGATTATTTCGGTAATTAAAAAAAATATCTCCATCCACGACTATTTCGGTAATTAAAATTATTGTAGCGATCAACAAATATGAAGAAGCATCGAGACCCATAACACCACAAGGAGACACCCGAGTGCAGCATCCAAATGTGGGAAGGCGCGAAAGCCCCCACAAAACACGCGGAAACGTAGTCACCGACCCGACACCGAACCCGAGAAACACCGGAACTCAAAGAAAGACCTTTAACTTATGTTGACCATCCATTCAACACGGTCTAACAATGCAGGACCCGACTCAAATCTTGCTGCGATGCAGATCAAAAGAAAGAGACAAGGGATAGTGCCTCCAATCACTGAACTTTACTGTATGACAGGCATAACAGACCGCAAGCGTGCCGACCCACGATGACGAAAGAGATGTCAAACCGAACCAAACCAATTCCCGCATTGGAGCCCCTCCAAGGAAGACCTGCACTCCCATTTCCAACTCCAGAGCACCATTTGCAACGAAGCAAATAAGAAGATTAAGATCGAGAGGAAAAAAAATTCCAAGCGGTATCAGAATTGGGCAGCCGAGACGATACAACCTGAGCAACAACCCTAGCAAACCAAAATTAAAAAAAATTTCGACCGGAAAAAAAAATTTAATAAATTTTGTAGACATAACCAATATTTATGTAAACCTGAGCTATGACCTGTAAGAGGGGAAAAAAATTGAATGATGAAAACCTAATACCGACACGAAAAAAAAATTTAGACATCACATATTCATGAAAACCTAAGCAATGACCTTTAAGAGGAAAAAAAAATTGAATGATGAAAACCTAATGTCGACCCAAAAAAAAATTCAGACCTCACAAATTCATGAAAACCTAATATCGACACACAAAAAATTTAGACATCACATATTCATATGTTGAGAACCTAATATCAACCCCAAAAAAAATTTAAAACTCGTAAATACGATTCCTTGTAGTGCTTCAACTAACCGATAAACATGACTTTAGGAGATAATTAACATAACCCGAAAGATTCGAACACAACTAAAAATGACAAATTTTCCTGTACCTCTTCAACAATTCGATAAACATAACTTCCGAAAATAATTAACATAACCCGATAGATTTGAACACAACTAAAATGACAAATTTTCCTGTACCTCTTCAACAATTCGATAAACATAACTTCCGAAAATAATTAACATAACCCGATAGATTTGAACACAACTAAAATGACAACAAAACAAGAAACTACTTGCCATACAGACAAACGGGAGCGATTTAAATACACATCAGTATTCAAATATATCAAGAACAATCTTAACTCAAATGTAATCAACATTCTTCACATAATGACATTCATCCTATAAAATTCATACTATAACCCACTAAATATTCAAAACAAAATTCATAAGTATAGAATAAACACAAAAGACTTATCTACTTCAATACTAAATAATATGGCCAAGAATTTTCTTCAAAAAAAATTTATTATGAACCAATAACACGAAATCAGAACTAACTTCACTTAATCAATCAACACTTATGCCGAGTAGTACGTCATGGAGGGAGAGAGAAAAATTTCGTAAATCGACAAAACCGAAAGAAAAAAAAAAACGAATCTGAATACCTCATTTATGGACACTTATATTTTACACTTATATGGACATTTTATATTTTTTACACACACACACACACACACACACACACACACACACACACACACACACACACACACACACACACACACACACACACACACACACACACACACACACACACACACACACACACACACACACACACACACACCACACACACACACACACACACACACACACACACACACACACACACACAATTGCAACTAGACTACTCAAAACATTCTAAAACGAGAGTACAAGAACACAATACTAGTAACTATACTTGAAACATAGCATAGAAATTCCTTTAGTGTGAATCAAATTTTACTAGTGCGATGGCCAACACAAACAACCATCCCGAATATTATCAAAATTCATAAAACACAATTGTAATTAAGAATAATAATGGCAAAATAGCTACTCCCTTCTACACTATCATAAGGTACAATCATGGCGAAAGCAATCGAGGATAAGAAACATAAATGATAATGCATCCACAATAAGTATTCAATGAGTAGATTGCAAGATAAAAGAATAACATATAATTGATTATAATAACATGATAAAACCAACGTTATGGTATAAGTAAAACCCCCCAGAATTTTAATACTTTTAAGCAACAATGAAAATCACAAAGAGATAATGTATAAATGAAACACAATAACAAAATACGTATAATGAGCATACCAATAAAACACATGGAGCATGTGTGTGACTACCCACATAGCTAAAATAGTAATTCACTGTCTTAATGAGTTATACAAGAGACCTTTCTCTATATTTCCTGACTTATTGTAAACATGTACGTTGTGTCCACAGTATATATATTGAAATAACACGCAAAAGCATATGAGAGTGACACACACAAAATAAAAAAAACACCAATGTATATAAAATTGCAATACATATAAGTACCAACGTAATAAAATACAATTAATTCTCATTGATACACAATGAATTCCTACAATCCACCCGACAACAATCTTTGAAGTATTATAAGACAAGCATGGACCCTTCTCCAATAAAAAAATTTCAACAATAATATGAACAAAAGTAAACATTAAAATTTTATGTATGGATTTAATTTATTTATTTTGAAACACTGTAATAAGATTAATCTAAATATTAGAATTCACACGGTTCCTTAAATTATATCTATGTTCCTCACCAACATTTTTCACCTCTGTATCTACTGTTATATTTTCATCCAAATTGTTCAAATGCAAATATTTAAATCTTTTTATAAAAGGAATCATTCGGTTGACATGTGTGTTAAATTTCTTTCTCAGGTGCTCGACATGCTGAACTCTCTAATTCACTTTGGAAAACCGTTCTACAACTCTATAGGGACCTTCGAACTTGGGTCTGAGTTTTGGAGACAATTTAGATTTAAGGTTAGGTGTCCTGATAAAACATAAAGAACCAATTTGATAATCGTAATGATGCGACTTTGTATTCTTTGTGCTAAGAGCGATGCTTCTTGATTTTTCAAATTATCTAGGACCTTCTGAAAAATATTCTCTAATGAAGGTAAAAGTCTTTCGACGTATTCATACGTATTTTGTGATGTATCAGAGCTCTTTTGATATGTGTACGACAGACGAATGTCTCTCTGCCGTGTTCTAAAAAGAAAGGCGAAGTGAAAGTGGCCTCGTGAATTGCAGAATTTAAAGCTAACATAGTGTGTGGGAGTTGTTCATCCCAGTCGTTTGTGTCATGAGTGATTGCTGCAAGGATGTTATCCAGCGATTGATTGGGTTTCTCTACTCTTCCATTTACGTGAGCTGAATAAGTTGAAATATGTCGTTTCTGGATATCCATGACTCTACAAAATTCCAGGAACTCAGAACTCTTAAAATAAGTGGCGTTATCGACAACCAACTTATGAGGGCAGCCCCTGTGTACAATATAATTATCAAAGAAAGCTTTAGATATGGTGCTGAACTTAAGATCAGGAAGTGAGACGATATGGATGTATTTGGTGAATGGCAACTATCATAGAAAAGACATAACTATTCCCGTTAGGCGTGGTTTTTAAAGGACCAAAAATATCAATATGACAAGTTTCACCAGGTACATGGCTCTGTTCCATCGGCTGGTGTGGGGCTAGTGGAATATTGAAAGCGTTTTTTCGAGTTAAGCAAATGATGCAAGAACGAACAAAATTCTTAGCATTCTTGTACATATTAGGCCAAAAGAAATTTTCGCCAAGTCTCTGATAAGTCTTGAAAAATTTAAGATGCCCTCCATATTCCGAATGAATTGATTCTAAAACTTTCGCTTTAAGACAATGAGGAACACAAACTTGTTTTCTCATGGCAGTTCTGGGTGACTTGTTTGGGCACTTAGAAAAATGACATAGCACTCCCTCCTCATTAATAAAGTAACTGCTAATTCGTGGGCTAAGATCTTTATTATTAATTTTATGTAGGATGTCGTTTAACGATTCGTCGCTTTTCTGCATTTGTATGAGATCTTCAGAATCAGGTAAAGCTAAAGTAATAGTGCTGACATAACGAGATAAATGATCGGCGACAGAATTCAAAGAGTCTTTCACGTAATGAATTTCATAATTAAATTCTTCAAGTGACAATTTCTAACGTAGAATTTTAGAAGAGGGATTTTTATTAGATAAGAACCCTACTAAAGGCTTGTGATCCGTAAAAACTTTAAACTTCCTCCCCAAAAGAAAAGACCTAAAAAAATTTAGAGCTGTGTAAATTGCGAAAAATTCGAGGACCGTGGCGTTGTATTTAGATTGCGAAGGATTCAACTTTTTTGAAAAAAAATATAAATGTTTAACTTCTGAATTAGGATACCTCTGTTCTAAAACAGCCCCGATACCCGAGGAAGAAACATCAGTCGTGACTCTTGCAATTCTGCTTTAAGATCAGGTAGAGCCAAAAAAGGTGGATTTAGAATAGCGTTCTTAATATCATCGAATGAAGCCTGAGCTTCCGAAGTCCATTCAAAAGGAGTATCTTTTCGCAAAAGATTCGTTAAAGGCAGTGCACGTTTGGCAAAATTTTTAATGTACCTTCTATAAAAATTACAGCATCCTAAAAAAGATTTTATTTGTTTCTGATCTATCGGAACAGGAAACTGATTAATTGTGATCGTCTTATCCTTATCAATGTGTATACCCTCCGGTGGGACAACAAACCCCAAAAATTTACATTTCTTAGTTAAAAACTGGCACTTAGCTGGATTGAATTTAAGATTAGCTTTTTCGAAACGCTCTAACACTTTATTAATTAATTCGAAATGTTCTTGAATGGTTTTTGAAAACAAAATTATATCGTCTATGTAAACTAGAGTGCCGTTGTGAAGTAAATCTCCTAATATTTCCTGCGCTATGGATTAAAAAGCTTTAGGGGAATTTTTAAGACCAAAACAAAGTCTATTAAATTCGTATTTATCACCGTCAGGTGTAGAAAAAGCCGTTTTATGTCTATCTCTATAATGAAGTGGTATTTGATTAAATGCGGACTTCATGTCTAAAGCGGAAAAATAATTCGCCCCCGACATCTCGTGAAGCATGTCGTCCAAAGTAGGTATAGCAAAATCCTGAGTCAACGTAATTTCATTCAACTTCCTAAAATCCAGAACTAAACGCCATTTATCTCTCTGTCTGACAAATAAAGCAGGTGTGTTATACTGAGATCTGGATTTTGACACAATGCCCGCACTCTCTAAGTCGGATATTTGTTTCCTAAATTCGTTTCGGAGGTTAAATGGGATTTTATAAATCGGACATCTAATTGGGTAATTATGCTGCAATAATATTCTAAGATGTTCTGTATTAGCGGCGGATAATTCAGCGGTTGATCGAGCGAAAGCATTTTTGTGTTTTAATAAAAGTTGCATTAATTTACTCTTTGTTCTAGGATCTAATCCAGAGAAGTTAAAGTCTTTTTCAGATAATTCAGGTAAGGTATCTTGTTATATTGGTAAATCAACCAAAAATTCTTCATAATTATTAACAGTGCAAATTCTCATATTTTTATTTAAAGTTATAATGTGTTCTGAATTATTCGTAACTTGCAACTCGGTTGTATTAAGTTGAGAATCAAAAGTGACATGCGGTGAATTTATGTGTATACCCTTTATTTTTTAATTTAACAGCACCAATAATAGTCGCAACTACACTAGAATGAGGCAAAACTGGTACCTTAAAACGAACATTTTTAACCTGCTTTGGACCAATAATAGTTTTATTTTCCATAATTCCAAAAATATCACACGCAGTGTCATTTTGCAACGAAATTTCACAATTAACAAATGGAATGGAATTCTCAGCTATTCTCAAACAATTAAATTTCGTATCTAACATCGCGTGCCTAAGTTTAATAAAATCGAAATCCAAGATCGCTGTGTAACTAATATTTAATTCCTGCTTAGTGATAAAAAAAATTTGCTCACAATGAAATTTCCCCAAAACCAAATGTATCCTGTAACAACCCACTATTTCCACTTCCCCGTTATTTACCGCCTTGATTTTTACTAGAACTTCCAACGGTTTCATATATTTATTTTTTGATTTTATCGAAAAGAGAATTTGATAACAGTGAAACAGAAGCTCCAGAATCAATTAAAATATTGAACTTATGGCCCCCAGAGCTTGCCTCGACAATCGGTAAATTAACATTGCAAATTGGAGAGAGAGCGCCTAATTGCCCGTCTTCTAATGACGTCTCTTCTCCTCGAAAGTTTAAATTCCCTGCGTTCCTTTTACCGTGAAAATATGTTTGAAAACCACCCCGAAAATTTCCCGAGGACGGTGATTCATAAATCACTCCCCTAGTCGGCGTGACATTGTATCTCCCCCTTTGCGAAGAACCGTTTCGATCCCGCGAATTTCCCTGAGGCTTTCATCTCTCATCCGTTTTCGGCATTCGTTTTGTTTATGACCTATATGTTAACAATAATAACATCGAAATGAAACGGGGTTTTCTACGAGGGAAATTTCTCGATGAATCAGAGTGATAGGCATTTACAGAGCCCTTGGTTTGTTGTAGTTTACCCACTCTTATATTTATGTCTTGTATGCGTTCTGTAAGAGCTGAAATAATCGCTGATTCTCTGTTATTTTCCGCCGTTCCCGCGCGATCGTTTGTCGCAATTTCATTAAGTCTCTGATGCTGCTCCTCTAACAATGCGACCGAAATGGACTGTTCAAATGTCATGGGTCCCTCATCAATACGAATCTTCGTATATCATTCTTCAACCCACTAATAAATCTAGATTGCAAAACTCGATCGTTCGCCTGTCTGACTGCCGATGACGCCACAACGTCATTTGACTCAAAAACCTGATTTCCCAATTTTTTGATTCTGGATGCGAATTCCTGCACAGTCTCTGAAATTCCCTGCTGACAAACGGAGAACAGTTGAAGTTTCGTGGACAATGGGACTGTGCATTCAAATCTCTTAAGGGGAGTCAGTAGGGTAAACACCTTCGGGAAGTCGATTTTGAGTTTTTGATATTTCTAAAATCCCCAAATCAGGACCTTTCCAATGATGTACCGTACTTGCCATTTTACTAATTAAAAGTATGTTAAAATGATTTTCAAAAAATAATCAGCTGATTAGCCACGCCCCCTTTGACAGATAGAAATGTAAACATTGACCTCTTAAATCTGGAAAGCTTTTCCAAAGCCACTCTCTGTTTTATTTATTCATACGCAATTAACTGTAGATTAACTGCAAGCGTAACCGTCAGGGTTGTTTACGTATTTTGCAGCGCATACACGTTTTTATCGTGTGTGTTTGGGTTTTTAAATTAAATATATAAAATTTCTAAAATTCAGAAATTTCGAAGTTTTTGTTTCTTTATTTGCTAGACAGAAAAAAATAAAAAACATAAAGGTACGTTTTAAGAAGGTATGAACATAGTAATAGTTCAATAATCATAGTAACAGTACTTCGAATACTAAAAGAGTAATGTCAATCCTTAAGGTTGACATACACATGACTCAAAGGAGACATGTGCAAAATAAAGTTTGATTAGTGTTTTTCTTCTTATTAAAATAATTATTAAAAATACCATCATGAATTAAAATATTCTTGCATTTGCTTTCAAGAATTAAGTTCATTGTAAAAAGTGTAAAAGAGGTTTAGACATGCAAGTTTTAAAAGGTAAGTTTGGGCTGGAAATTTGTCCTGAAATGTTGTGCTTGTCCATATGATGTAGAATTCTCTTTTTTAAATATTCATGAAGGAATGCAAATTGCCACAATAAATACCAGGTTTGTATATGCTGCGTGTTCCATTGGGAGATGTGCAGAAGCTGGGAGAATGTTTTGCAGCATAATGAATCTTCGGCAACCACCTACAAGGTTTTCTCCTTACGGTAAGCGAATCTCAAATGATGTAAAACTTGTTTACGAGGAGTCCATTCAAAATGCTGCGAGGGAAGCTATTTGTGAAAATGAAGGTAATGATAATATTGTGGACATGGCAGAAACGCGGTTACACATCAAATGGTGCAGTTACTGTGACCAGCATTGATACAGGTAAGGTGATAGATGTCAATATTCTTTCGAAATATTGTATATGAAAAAAATGGGCACATAAAAACATTGTTTTTGACCTGTTGGTGAAAATTCATGATGTGGATATAAACAGGGTGAAGAATCGGGTAAGTCTTACAAACATAAAAAGTCTTCCGGTTGCTGTTGTAGTAGCAATGAGTTCTATATTTAGATATCTTTCCCAGCTTGATTTGTTGAGATAATTTTTGCATCGAAAAACACAAAACCCGAATGAAAGTTTTCATAATGTCATTTTATCACGGGTTCCGAAAACAACATTTGTGCACATTGAAACACTTTCTCTTGGTGTTTATAATGCAGTTTGTTCCTTTAATGATGGTAATGTATCCAAATTAACAAAAACTTCAGTAAATGGCAGTAGGACCTGGAGAATATTCGGTAAGTGCCATGAAAACTCTCGATAGAGAAAAATTAATGAAAGCAAGCATGCTTTTTCTGGATGATCAAAGCAAACTAGAAAAGATAAAAGAAAAAAGGAAGATAATATTAAGAAAAATAAGGTAAAAACCGGCTACAGTGCAAGATCTTTTTGATGAGGTAAAATTTTATATAAAAGCTACTGTTTTCTGAAAATTTTCTTTTCTAAACTGTATTTTCTCATTTCTCTAAATTTACTGTATGCATGAACTGGAAATTTTTATTTTATATTTCATATATATTCTTGTGTATACTGAAGTGAAATTTTTGAAATATTCCTCAGACATTTAGCTAAAAAGCATATGTCGTAACACAGAAAAGGAAAATTTTTATTAAGTTCCTTATTGTAATCTGCAAAAATTATTTTTTAAATCAGGCTGATCAATTTTTTAAAGAAAGATTTCACTTCTGTATAAAAATAAATGTTTATTTAATGCACACACAAATATATCTCAAAATGCGTTGCATGAAGCTTGTTACATACAAAAAAAATCATAAATTTCATGTTTAAAAACACAAAAATAGTTTACTTGTTGTTTTGGATACTATCTATGTAATATTTATATAATCTTTTTAATTCTCATATTTAAAGAAATTGTGTTTACATGTGAATATACAAAACACTAAAGAAATTTTTCGAAGTGCCATATAATCATGTATTACTGTCTTATATAGATTATATTTTTTAATTTGTGTCTTCTTTCTCAAAAATTAATTGTATGCATGAACTGGAAATATTTATTTTATATTGCATACATATTATATATACTGAAGTGAAATTTTTGAGATATTCTTCAGACATTTAGCTGAAAAGCAGATGTCGTAACATAGAAAAGGAAAATTTTTATAAATTTCATTATTCTACTCTACAAAATTACATTTTTAAACATACTGATTAATTTTTTTAAAAAAAATTTCACTTCTGTATAAAGATAAATGTTTATTTAATGTACACAATTTTTAAGCTTTGTTTTCTAAAGTTTCTTAGTAAAAGGTACATAAATATATTCCAAAATGCAATGCCCTTTTTCGTTGCACTAAACTTGTTACATACAAAAAATACACAAATTTCATGTTTGAAAACATAAAATCAGTTTTCTTGTTGTTGTTTTGGATACCATTTATGTAATATTTTAAGAATCCTTTTAATTCTGATACTTTAAGAAATTGTGTTTACATGTGAATTTATAAAACACTAATGAAATTTTTTGAAATGTCGTATATTTATGTATTACCAAAGCCATATTTTCATGTATTGACACATTTTTACATAGTATTTATTATGCTTATAGTCAGCTTGGATGACAGTAATGTATCAGAACAGAAAATTCTTCAAAAATTGATGCATAATTTGAGAAAAATGATGCAAATGCTATAAAATATCTCGATAGATTAAAAGTGAAAAATGCTATACATGTATTTTCTGAGAAATCTAAGTAAAAGAAATAAGTAAAAAGTCTTAAAAGTTATTGAGAATAAGCAAATATTTAAAAAAATAGTGCAAATACAGATTGTAATTCATAATTTTTTTGATGAAGTGACATTTTATAATAAAAATGCAATTATCTCAAAACGGTGTTTTTAAAAATGCGTGTACCATTTTCTCAGAACCTATTCAACGGAAGCACTTGCAGTCTTCACTGAATATTACTGATATGTTAATATATATATATATATATATATATATATATATATATATATATACTGAAGTGAACTTTTATTAAGAGCGTCTTCGAAATTTCACAAATCTGCTTTATCCAACAGATGGCGTTGTTTGCAACTCGGATGACGTCATAAAGATAACTTTTGTTTTCTGGAAACCTATCGTTACTATAGCAACGGGGTGTGGTTCAGAAATGATTGACAGATGTAGTCGGTATGAGAGCGCATGCGCTCTTTGAAGAACCAGATCGAAGAGAGGCAAAACTTGTCAGCAAACGGGTAGGGGGGTGAGGAAAGAAGGGAAAGAGTTTTCTACAAATAGTTTCAACGTTTGAATAAGGTTCTGTCACTGCCGCACAAAATTGGGTGCGGAGACATTTTTTTTTTTTGAAAGCCGTGCTAGTGGATAGGTATCAAAATGTGCATTGCACTTCTAAGTATATATAGTTCTGGAATCTACTCAAAAATACATTTTTCTACAGAAATGATGAGGCTAATCAGTCTAGATTTGTCTGAAAACATAGGATATATTTGCTTAATTTGGGTATAATTATTATGTGAGTTTTTCCAATTCATATGGAAAATAATTGAGTGTAATGCACTTGATATTTTGTCCCATGAATTATTGTATTTTAGGGTAGGCCTTTGAGTACAACATTTTTGAGGTAATTCTATTGTAGAATTTTACTGTTTCCTAGTTTCGGATGACATTTATCGCTTTTTGTGGAAATTGGTATTGTAGTTTAGAAATCATGTAATTAATTTCAACTTTTCCATAAAATCATCTTTATAAGGCTCCAGATTTTTAGGGAAAAAACGTTCAAATTGTCTCTTGACAAATACGTCTACATTGTCTTAGGTATCATAAACAATGCCCATAAGATTAAGAAGGGAAACGAAATATGGGTGGGGGTTTTAATTTTTCGACGAAGAATTTGGTAGATCTTTATTTGAAATTTAGAAAAAGTATTTTTTTTTCGAATTTTAGGGGATATATTTGTTTTATTTATCTTTGTTACCTTTATTTATTTATCGATCTAATTCTCTTTGTTTGATAGAAATATGCGAAATTTTAATAAGTTTCTTTCTGCTCATATCTCTTAGATACAAATGTATTTGAAATTGTCATAGAAGGATGCTTATTATGGAAATAAAGTTCGATTTGAATCTTTAAAAAGAAAACGTCATTTTTCTTAGAAAATTATTAACTAGAACACTTTTTTGTCAGTCCTTTTTTAACAGCATTCCATTTCTTGTTTTACAAATTAATGCTATTTCCAATCAGGGGCATAGTTACCGCATATCAATGATACGGGGCCCCAAGCTTTGAGGGCGGGCACCCAAACGTGTAAGCAAAAAATCGCGGGGTGGCCTTAGAGAGGGCCCTCAAAGATGATACAGGGAGCAGCTCCGCCAGTGTTTTCAATACTCATGAAAATGTGACACAAATTTCACAGCCTTGAATTAAATTATTATATTCATTGAATTAATTTTCAAGCTAAGATTCCTTTTTTTATTTCCTACGTGCAACGTTTTCAGAATATTTATTGTATATAGTCTGCGTTTGTACTCTCATAATGTTATTTTTAGTGTGGCCGATTATAAGCGGAGATAAAATCGGTGCATTTTTGTGATCGGCTCTTTTATTTTGAATTTTTACTGCTTTGATCTTCTTTTCTAGTCACACGATTGCGATGCTTAAATTCCCCAGAGGAGGGGTGTGGAGAACAGTAGTGCGCTTTTGAAATCTGATGTTGCTATCAATTTTTTCATGAAATTATCTTAATGAGACTCATGATTTACAAAGGAAGTTCTTCAGTGAATTCACGAGCATGTTTATGATTGTTGTCTTGGATATCAAAATAAAGTCCATCGGGCTAAGAAGAGGGAAGGGATTTAAATTTTTTGAAGAAAAATTTAGTATATCTTCAGTTGGGACTTGAAGAAAAATATAACTTCCGAAGTTTTATTTTTGTAGAGAGAAGTAGTGGAGGGAGACGATATATATATACGTGTATATGTGAATATATATATATATATACGTGTATATATGAATATATATATATAGTGTAATAAAAATGGAAGAAACCAAAAAGTCAATGGACTAAAAAGGATACCTATTATGATTTCTAAAGCTGTTACTGAATTAAGACCAGCAAATTTGGGTTATATATCTATCTATATATATAAAGGAGAAAAGCGACTCACTGACTGACTGACTAATCACGATATCTCCGGAACTATTCAACTTACAGATATGAAAATTGGGTTTTAAACTATTATACGTACAGTCTTGAAATTTGGTAAAAGATTCCTTTCGCAGAGTAGAGAACCGCTACAAAATGGATTTCGCGAAAATTAAACCACAAGTTTCATTTCGGGGGATTAAGGGGCGTAATGGATATAAGTATTTCCTTTTTTAAACTATTATACCTACCTGCTTGAAAATTGGTGGGCATGTTCCTTTCATGGAACAGAGTTCCATTAAAACGAAATATTAAAACGAAAATAAACCCCCAAGGAGGGTTGCGAGAGGTCACGGGGAATTATGGGGGAAAAAGCCCGTTTTTGAATTGTTAGACCCACATACTTGAAATTGGTTAAGCATGTTTCTTTTGTTGAATAGGGATCTACTAAGAATGTATTTTAGGGAATCAACTCCTGGGGGAGCATGGGGTTACTGGGGCGTATTGACACAAAAAAATTTCCTTTTTTCGAAATACAAGGTCTATAATAGTGGAATTTGGTTTGCATTTTCCATTTGTTAAATTGAAATCCGTTAAGAACGGTTATATTGGAGAACGTTTCTCAACGGAATTACGGTAGGAATTGATAATAAAAACTTCGTTTTTACTCTATTAGACTTAGACTTAAAATTTGTCTTGCATGCTTATGGAGTAGAGTTCCACCAAAAATTGGTTACGCGGAAATCCACTTGGTTATAGGGTACGAAGGTACAAACATCCTTCTATACTTCAATTTTTAAAATTTTTAGAAAATACAAATTAGAAGTCCTCTGTTCTTTTTTATATCAAGAGTCGAGAGTTACAGATATATATATATATATATATATATATATATATAAACAGTATATATTTATAAAACGTCATGAAATACCCAGCGAAGCGGGCGGGTAACGGTTAGTATATATATGTGTTTGTGTGTGTGTGTTTTGTAGCAATTTTTAAATTCCGTTTTTTTTTCTCCTTCATCTTTATATCTATGGTTGAGCATGGTACGCTCTTGAAAAAATAACGGATTGCTTTAAATATGTTACTAGTTTGAGTAGTGATGTTAAGGCTAAACAGTGCCCGTTTTAAAGACAGTAATATTGAAAGTAATTTGTGTTTTCTTTTTAGATTATATTATTAAATGTACTCTTCAAATAAAAAATTTTTTACCGGTCTTAATTTTAAAAATTACAAATTTTTCTTGTAAAATACTAAATTTTTAAAGTTTTTTAGTTATTTTCAGTGATTTCTGCTTCTTAAGATTATTGAGAACAAAAGTTAGAATGGATTTGAACATTTTAAACTAATATTCCCTACTAAAAATTCCTTGTTGAATTTTAATAATTATTTTTACAGCTATGGAAAATATATCAAATTTTTAAAACTATTAATTTAAGATTTTTAGAAAAAATAACTAGTGCTCTCAGACCGAAATCCATACTAACTTTTAAAGAACATATATATATAAAAATTCTACAAAATTTTTTCAATATTATCTTGAACAGAAAAAATCCTTGGAGAAATATATCCTCAAAATTGAAAAGTCTGAGAAAAACACAGTTAGTTTCTAAAGGCATGAAACAAAAATTAATAATGCCTCTAAAGATCTAATTAAAAAAATGTTTTTATCCAAATTATGTACACTGTATCAAAACACTACTTTAATTAAATATGTTATATGAGGATATATTTTTTTTTATATTTAAAATATGTTTTACATAAAATTTATAGCATTTGTTATATATATACGATGACAGATTACTCAGCCTAATCTTATCATGATGCTTTCAAAAAAGTTTTGAAACACTTATAAAAATAATGATGGTACAAACTGAAATTAGAAACCCCCAGGTTTGTACGTATAACATCTAATTTTTTCTCAGTTTTAAGTGGGTGCAATTTAAAAAGTTTGATTTTTATTACATGACTTGAAATTATTTTACTATAGTGTTATAATACATTTTGTAATATCATAGATAAATTCAGTTATATTTGTGTATACGGAATACTTGAACTCAATAAAGTCTCATTGTAGTATCAGCTGAAAAAAGGCTGATTTTAAGTCATATAATTTTCAGTAGTATTCCACCTCTTCCAAATATTGTCTTTTAGTAACACAAGAATGTTTTGAGCCCAGCAATTTCTCAATAGGAAAAAATTAACGAAAGCAAAAAAAAGCTTCTAAGGTTTTTAACTATGTGTAAAAACACAAATATTGCTCTTTAAAAATTAAAAACCTCAAAACATAACTGAACAGAAACGATTTTAGTAGTAAAAGTAAGAGTTAATAGCCATTTCACTGAACGAACCGATTATTCTCCCAAATATTTCTCTTTATATACAAAAAAAATTTCATGATGCTGTAAAAAATTTATTTCAAGCTTTTTTTAAGGTGAAGTTAACAAAAGAAACTATATCTTTTTTACAGAATGGAGCAAACTCACAGTTTGGACAAATTTACATTTATGATAGGGAGGCTTTGCATGAACGTGCAAAAATAGTTAAACGTGACGATGTGTTACAAATTTTACAGCCAATTATGAAGAAAAAACCGTATGAACTACATAATACAAGGAAATTACAGTTTTACAATTTGAGCTGTGATAGAGTTGCATAATTTGTACAATGGGAGTTGGTCCGCGATTAGGCAGATAAGGGAGGGGGCGGTACCTCCTTCCAGTTTTTAATTAAACTTTTAAGAATGGAAAAATGCTTTAAAATGATTGCTAAACTAATCACTCTCTCTAAACTGTCGAATATTGAGATTGTCAACTCTCAGAAAACTTCAAATATATTAAAAACTGATTGGTTATCAGACTCCCTTAACCTTTTCAATAGAATTTTTGCTATTCCTGGTGGGCGCAGTAGCTTAGTGGTTATGGTCACGAGTTCATGTCTGGAGTGTCATGGGCTCAAATCCTGTTGCCACTAAAGACCCTCCGTGTAGATGAGGCCATTCCTCCCAATTATGTGGTAGTTAGGAAAGAGGGATGCCAGCTCAGGTGTCATTCTCGTTACTCGACCGAGGTTGAACATTACGAGGTTTGTGATCAATAGCCCTCTTGTTGCTTTATAGAGCGACACTAATCTCTCTCTCTCTCTTTTGCTAATCCTGCTCCAGGCACATAAATTACTTTAATAAACCCTGTAAAAATTTCATTTATAGTTAATCTTTTATCTTCAAAATTTACATATCTAATATTGATTGAATTTTTTTCCTAATGGGAAATTTTAAGAGTGCAGTCCATTTGTACGTAGCTGCTTTAATTTCGGAAAGGACTTCCTTTCCAAATACAAAAATAACTTATTTTTGAGATCTGTGCATAATTCTCCGTTTTACGAATTTTTTATTCTGCTTATGTGATCCCTTAGCACAGAGTAGTAATTACTTAACAATTCGATTAAAATTTTCCATTATATTCCATTACATTAATGTAATTTTATAGCAAAAACATGAAGAAAAATTACATTTTCAAAACATTCTCTTTTCATTGAAAATACTTCTATGTAATATTTTTTCTATGTATATATAGTTAGGATTTTTCTTTACAGAGCCTGAATTAAGATTTTTTGAAACATTCACATTATTTTTAGAGTTACTATTGAAATAACAACCAGGCTTCTTCATAAAAATTTCGCTACTTTATTAATATAAGTCCACTTCTAAATTATACCTTCTAAAAAGTCCAGTTGAGGTAGGGATTCTTGGAGCTTCCCAAATCGATAACAAAAACTAAACTTTCGTAACATCAAGAATTATTTTGAAGATTGTCGAATTTTAGATATCCATAATAATAATGTTTACGATAAATTTTACATCTCGCCATATTGACATCAATAGGAGTATTGTAAAGTTTTCATATGCAAGAGTATATTTTTTTAATTCTTGATTATTTTAGGGCCCCGGTGCATATCATCCATTGACCACTCCCTGCAGAAATTAGCTTTAAGAGCTTTCAGTCTGGTTGAAATGACAATTCTACAAATGTTTCACTCACTAAGAAAGTATACACCCCACAATAAACCCCCTT